>JAJHZJ010000514.1:1800000-1975000 GCA_023548195.1 Bettongia penicillata ogilbyi
CCACCGTAGGAATTCCCCAAACTGAAGTTGCTTCCTAGAATTTTGAAGTTCCTATGTCTCTCATCTAGATAAAATTTTTCTTACTTCCACGTCTTGTTTCTTTGATGATTTAGTATTTTTGCAATATAATTTTATCCACAGAATCATGGGCATCAAATGTAACAAAACCAAAGCCCCACTCCTCTTTTTTTTTTTAAACCAGATTGTCTGTAAACATTTTTATATTTTTAATATCAATACCAATATTTCAATATATTCAATATCAGCGTTCAGTTATTTCAATCATTTTGACTCTATGCCTCAAAGTAATTTCTAAGGTGATGTTCATCAGTATCTTCTTTAATTCCATCAATGGTTTCTTTCCAATAAATTGAGCATGAGGTTTTCTAGATCCATCTTTGGCTATTGCTTTATTCGGTTTGACCATTATTCCATCAATTGAATGAGATCTTACAGATGTGGTTGCATCCACTTCTGCTGTAGATTAAAAATGTATGGAAAGCTTCCTGAATTTTCATGTCATCCTAATAAGGGACCATTCCAATCTTTTCTCTATAATTACTTCAGTATATGTGTTGCTTAAGTGAATATCTCTCACTCTCTTAGAAAGCCTCTGTATTCTGGCTTCTGATCTTACCACTGAGAAAAATGATTTTATTAACCAATAATCTGGGGAGGCCCAGAGTTCTCCCCTTCTTCCAAAGTCCTGATTTTTAAAAGTAAAAAGTTCAGTCTCTTGAAGAACATGACTGATAATGAGATTGAATTAATGCTTCTCAATCTTGGTCAGACCTCACCCAAATTTACAAGGAATTTAATCTACTCAAGTGGGGTAGAGACAGATCCTTTTGTCTAGGTAGCCCAAGACTCGAGGTGGTTTGAGTATAGAGATAGTTTCTCTATCCAAAGGTGACATGATGTCACTCTCAGGCCCTCATTTTAATATAGCTCACCTTCCACTGTGTTATCCAATTAGAGTAGATTGCCATCCCTCAAGAATAACTAGTCTTTGAAGGGAATATATACTATGAGCCCATCACCATGATTGGTTTTTATCTAAGAGAGAGACATTCAAATGGCCATTCTTTTATTAGTAACCTGCTGGTCTTATTAATAAAATGATTAAATCACCCAGAAACTGTCTCTGAAACGTTTTTAATTGTCACACCACTCAACAGAAATTGTTGTCTCTAAAGTCACCAGTGAGCTCTTAATTGCCACATCTACTGGATTTTTCTCAATCCTCATTCTTTATCTCTCTGCAGCCTTTGATAACGCCAATAACCCTCTTCCCTTGGTCAATCTCTTCACTAGGTTTTCAGACTCTACCCTCTTCTGGTTCTCCCTTTCTGAGCACTCCTCAGTCTCTACTGGATCTTCATCCAGCAGAGACATGTCCAATAACTGGGTGCCCTCCAAGGCAGTCTTGAGCACTTTTATACTATCTCTCCAGGTTATCTCATCAGCCCCTATGTATTCAATGATCTTTTCTTTGCAAATGATTTTCAGTTCCTTTTTTATCTAACCTTTATCTCTCTCCTGACCTCAAGTTTTGCATCATCTTTCTTGAGAAAGTGAGCATCCTAAGGGCAGGAACTATTATTTGCCTTTTTTTTTGCATCCCTAGTACTTAACATTATGTCTTGAATTTTTTGGAGGGGGGAAGGCAAGGCAATTGGGGTTAAGTGACTTGCCTTAGGTCACGTAGCCAGTAAGTATCAAGTGTCTGAGGCTGGATTTGAACTCAGATCCTCCTGACTCCAGAGCCTATGCTCTACTTGCTTTGCCACCTAGCTGCCCCATGCTTTTTGTTGTTCAGTTGTTTTCAGTTCTGTCTGACTCTTCGTGAAGCCATTTGGAGTTTGCTTAGCAAAGATACTGCAGTGATTTACCTCTTCCTTCTCCAGCTCATTTTGCAGTGGAGAAAACTAAGGCAAACAGAGTTAAGTGACTTGCCCAGGGTCACACAGCTAGTAAGTGCTTGAGGCCAGATTTGAATTCTGGAAGATGAATCATCCTGACTCCAGGCCCAGCACTCTGTCCACTGTGCCATCTGTCCCTATATGTGGCACTTAGGAAAGGTTTCAAACAAAGAACAAAAGCTGGAGCTCAGACCAGTCTTAGGCTTGTAGAGGCAGAACCTTTACTTTATCTGCCGTGTGCTCACAGACACCTGATGGCCTGCATGGAGTAAGTAGCAAACCATCCCTTTTTCACTGATGGGTAGTGACTCAAAATAGCCCTAATGTAATCTGCAGCTGGAAGAGAAGAGAGCCTACTGAGGGTGGAGTAACTTCCTTTTAAATATTCACTGAATCATCAGCTTTTCTACTCCATGGCAAAAAAAAGGACTTGCTTGTCATCTCAAAGTGCCAAGCCCCCTCAGTACTGAGTCACACACATGTGGTCAGCCAGAAGCAGGAAGGACATGCCTAGATATGGCCTTGATTACAAAAATAAAAGGAAAAAAGTTGTAAAGTTTGGCTATTTGTTGGTTTTGTTTTTTTTTTTAATATAGTGATGATAAGTCACAAGGAACTAATCAGTCTGTAGAGTGCCTGCTGTGTGACTAGTCTAGTGCTAGGTACCCTGGGGTGAAAAAATGTATAGGACAGTGGTGTCACACTCAAGTAGAAACAGGGGCCACTAAATTGTACAAGGATCTTTCAGACTACATTTTGACTTAGAAAACCACATATTAACATTATCTATGTTTTACCGTATTTTATTTTGTTAACTATTTTCCAATTAAATTTTAATTTGGTTCAGGCAGTGAGCCACATGTTTGACACCACTGGTATAGAAGAATAGGTCTGAGGTCATCTTGGATCTGCCACTTACTTGGCATTTGATGTTGGGAAAATCATTTCCCACACCCACCCCCCAACTCAGTTTCTTTATCTGTAAAGGGAGGAAGTTGAATTAGGTGATCTATAAGGTCCCTAACATTCAGTGATCCTGTGGAAGCTGCTTAAGATACATGGTATAAATGTCTTCTTCTATGTGATGTTTTCTAAATAAGTTCCATTTTTTATTACTTGGAGCTTATCGTGTTATTTTGACTGTAACACAGTTTCAATTTCTATAGAACTTACCAGCTGATTTGATGACCTCTCCCTTTTCTGCCATGCCTTGGCCTCCCTGACTATGCACTTGGATAGTTTGTTACCCTTAACACAAAGCCATTTTTGCCCAGGTGGCCCAAAGTGGGACCATGGGGAAGTTTACCCATCATCGTGCATCTGGAGATAAAGCCCACTCCTGTTCAAATGTTCCAGGGAGAACTCTCTGTCCTTGTTTCAAGGTTAGAGAGGAATACTTTCTCTTCACTTCATTATTAAGAGGTAATGCCCCATCTCCAGTCAGATGGTCGGACGAAATGCCCTAGAAGGATCTTATAAAAACTGCACATGAACCCCTGGCTAATAAAGCAGTCACTGATGGTTCCTGCACTGCTTGATTAGCTCCCACTCTCAGCTGATGCCCAGAGCCCTCTTCTTTGTCCTTTGGGCATCACCTAAGTCCTTGCACAGGACTCCCTTGGGCTCTTCATTCCCCTGTCCCCATTTAGGTCCCGCTGTGGTGTGCCACATGTCTCTGGAGCTGCTGCAGCCTACCCACACAGTGCCGCTAAGAGTCAGTGCATTACCTTGCAATGCAAAACCTTGCAATCACTTCCAGTCATCCCTGACAGAATCCAACAGAACCAGCTGAGAGGGTAATAGGTCAAACTGGAGGCATGAGTATCTTCCTTTAATTCATAAGCTGCTGACTAAAGCTGTGCCTATGATTCCCAGCCCCATTACCTCCCTTGAAGGAGAAGTGTCTCACCTCCCTCCTGAATGGTGTCTTTCAGGGGCAGAGTGTCCTGTGATCTTTGCATCTCCCCACCCACGAAGTTCATGAACTACTGTCCAGAAGAGGGGCTGCTCAGACAAGCATTCCCCCTATACCTCCCCCACATCATGATAAGCATGGCACCATGAGTCAGGCCTCCAGCTTGGCTTGGGGAACCTCATAGATCAAACAACAGGTCCCCCTTTTTCTGCTATAGCCACAAATTGCTGACCAGAGTCAGGACTAGGACCATTGGTAGCCATTCCATATCCTGATGAGCATAGTGCTGTGATTTAGGACTCTTAACACAAGGGCTGAGGGTGTCAAGACTCAACAACTCAACTTCCCCTTTAGATTCATGAGTGCTGATCAAGGCTGTCACCAGGGCACCTAGCAGCCACACCTTTGCAGACAAGATTTCCTGCCTTTACCAAAGACAGCAAAGGCCAGGGTCTGAACCATGGGCCTAGATAATGGAACACCCCTTTCCCCTCATGGCCAAGGAAAAGCCAATGACTTTTAGGCAGCACACCTGAATTAGGCTCATAACCACTTGTAGAATAGTTGCTGCTCTCAAGAATTGTGGGGAGAACTTAGCAACACCTGTAAAAAATGAAAAAACTATTAACTATGCTAAACTGCGTTTAACTGACAAACGCAAAACAAGTTTAGAGAAGAAAGCAACAATTATGACCTAGAGTAGTCAGGGAGGCTTCTTGGAGGAGGTACAACTCACATCTGTGTTTTCAAAACACTTAGAAAGCAAAGAAGAAATAAAGCTCAGCACCACCTGATCAGTTCCTGTATGTCATTCATTTGTTGCCTGGATACCCCAAGCAGGGTGGTAAAGCCCTCAATTGGTGCCTTAATCCTCTCTTTTCTGCCCATCTCCTGTCACCTATGGTAACTGCAACCACACTGGTGTACACAGGATGGCTACTAGCACAGGTTCTTAGATCTGCTTTACTAGGAAAGAAAGCTGTTTAAGAGGTCAACAATCTTTTTTAATTACATTCACTAGTTCAGAGGAAAAGTCAGCACCCTGAACTTCAGAGAAAATATAAGCAGAAAAACAAAGACCAACATGCAGGATTCTACTGCCTGAATCAAAGCTATATATTGCTATATACTTTACATACATCCCTGGATCAAGAAAGCCTTTACATCTGAGCAGTCGGAAGGCTCTGAACATACAGACACTCAGAATCTTGACCACAGATTTAAGCAAGTCTCCAAAGTAAATACCAACTCAGGTATTTACGAACTCCAAAGTAAATACCAACATTTCTCAGAGTCAGAAGGCATCACAACCCTCATTACTCTGTTCCTAATTAGAAATTAGCAAAAAGTGTGAAAGCCTTCTACAAGCAAGCCTCCCCTAAGCAAGCTTCCTTCAGTGGGCTCCTCATAAGGCCTATTAATGGCAGGGAAGATCTTAAATCCCATTAACATTACACCTACGGATTCTTTTTTTCTCTTTATTTTGTTGAGGTGTTTGTTTTTAACATTGCAACATTTTGCTGATTACTCCCATTTCATGAGCAATCTCTTGTAACAAACTAAAATAGTTAAATAAAGCTAATGATACAGTTGCCTTATCCGAAAATGCATGTAAAATTTCACATCTGTAACCCTTCCCTCTCTATCCTAAAAGAAAATTAACAGAAATCTTTTTCCCTCCCTCCTATGCCACACCCCATTGAAAACAAACAAAAAACCAAAATTTTTATACAAATATGCACAGTCTAGCAAAACAATTTCCTCAGTGGCTATATTCCAACATAACGTATGTCGTTCTGCACCCTAAACCCATCACCCTCCATAATGAACAGTGCTTTCCACCATTGGCCCTCTAGAACCATGAATTGTCACTGTATTGAATACAATTTCTGAAGTTTTCAAAGTTGTTTGTTTTTATAGTATTGTTATTGTACAAAGTGTTCTCCTCATTTCATTCTTCATCAGTTTATAGAAATCATCAAAATTGTTGTTCTAGAATAAATTGTTCTTCTGGTGTTGTTCCCCTTCCCTCTGCATGAGTACATCTAAGTCTTTCCATGTCTACTGGAAATCATCCATTTCCTCATTCTAACAGCCCAATAATACTTCCTTACATTCAGATTCCTTCTGCCCTAGATATCTCCTGTGTTCTGTTCCCACAGTGTTCAAAGAGCTAACAAATAAATAAATGAATGAATAAATAAAATGAAGAATAGCTAGCACTTATATACTGCTTTGGGGGCAGTTAGTTGGAGCAGTGGATAGAGAGCTCTGCTTAGAGTCAAGGAGACCTGATTTCAAATCCAGCCTCCGACACTTATTAGCGTCAGTCACTTACCCCTGTTTGCCTCAGCTTCCTCATTTGTAAAATAAGCTGTGGAAGGAAAAGGCAAAAACCACTCCAATATCTTTGCTAAGAAAACCCCAAATGGAGCTGGAGGGGACTGGAAGGCTGAATAACAACAAATAGTACTTTAAAGTATATAGAATCCTTTTCACATTATCTCATTTGATCCTCATGACAACTCAACGAAGTAAGTGCTATTATTTTATAAATTATTTTACAAACCTGAAGCTGAGAGAGATATTAAGTTTCTTGCCCTAGGATTCTACAACTAATGGAAAGAAACCATTGAATTTTTGTTCTATCTTTTCTGTCTTTTCTATTGTGTCTGACTCTTCATGACGCCATCTGGGGTTTTCTTGGTAGAGATGCTGGAGTGGTTTGCCATTTCCTTCTCCAGCTTATTTTAAAGACGAGGAGCTGAGGCAAACAGGATTAAGTGACTTGCCAAGGGTCACACAGCTAGTAAGAGTCTGAGGTCAAGTCTTGAACTTAGGTCTTCCTGACTCTGTGCCCAGGTCCCACTGTACCACCTTGCTGCCCTAAGGTTTGAATTTAGGTCTCCTCTTTCAATTGTGTCACTCTACCAGGAGCCACTGAGTTTAGGGTACTTCAATCTAGGGGGATTTGTATTTTAATAGGGTACCTGTGGAATCCTGAATACCTCCTGGATTCAAAGGAATGCCTCTTCCTTTCTCCCATAATTTTTAGCTTTCCAATTTTTATTGCTGTCCTTCAAGGTCTTATTCAAATGCTGTTTTTGTCATGAAGCCTTCTTTGATTCCCTCAACTAGAAGTGATTTCTCTATTTCGTACTTTCTGAATATGTGAAGGTGGGGTGAGGAATAGAGAGAATTTGGAACTGGAAAGTCAATTAAATTTAATAAAAAAACCAACACTGTGTCACACATGTGACTCTTACCATACCTTGTATTGTAGGTGTATGTCTTATTCACCATCAGACTATAAACTCTCACAGTGGGATTTCAGGCACCATGTCAAGCCAGGGTGTAGGTTATAGTTTTGGGTAGAACAGCGTGGTGCAACAGAAATAGGAGAGTAAGAGGACCTGGGTTCAAATCCCACCTCTCACTACTTGTATGATCTTGAGAAAGTCTCATAAACTTCTCGGGCTTCAGTTTTCCCATCTGTAAAATGATGGGCTTGGACTAAATGGTCTCTGAGGTCCTTTTCTACTCTAGATTTATAATACTTTGATTCCTCTTTGATTCCTCTTCACACCCTTTATATCCTGCCCTGCACATGGCTCTCTATTTGGACTAGATGTGCCCTTCCTAAAAGGGAGTTCAGAGCCCAAAGTATTTTGTAAATACTTTGTAAAATACAGAGATAAGAGGTGTGGTGAAGAAGCAAACTTTCTCCCTGTCCCTTCTTCTTTGGATGGTTGTCTTCAGAAGTCAGGTTGTACAAGGTGGTTGAAGCCCTTATTCTTGGGGGATCATTTTCTAGAGCAGGAATTTCCCCTCAACTCCAAGGAGGGTCTGTCTGTAGTTGAGAATTTTGCACAGCAGAGGGCACCAAGGACCTGCCTCTAAGGTTGGATCTCTTTTCTCTACAAAGGGGGGAATTAGGGGCAAGGTGGGAGATGACAAATCTCTAATTCTTCCTTCTCTTTCTTTTCCCCCTTCCCCAGGTGGTAGCACTGGGCCAGAGCCCTGGGAGCTTGAGTCAGAACTAAGGATTTGGGGACAGGACAGGGGATTCCCAGTCTGAGAGATTAGACACAGTTTGTGAAAGAGTCCCTTCTGGACAGTAACTTGTGCCTTTTTTGGAACAGTCCTCTTTCTGGAGATGGGATTTAGGGATTGATGGCTGAAAGGAGGCAGAAGGGGCCATTGGAGAATGGGCTCCCCTAACCCATCTATAGTTCTTGAGCAGGTATCAGAAGCAAACTTCTTAATCCCCTGCCCTAAATTTCCTGTCACCCTAGATCTAGCTTTTGCTTAGAGCCCAAATTTCCCTTCCCTTTCTGTGACACACAACCTATGATGAAAGCCATACTAGCCATACCCTCTGTGGGGCCCTATCATCTCCCTTGGGATTTTCCCCACAGAGGTCAATTTCCTAGGTCAATTCTTACCTCTTTTTTGAAGTCTTTCCTGATCACACCCAGTCAGAAGTTGTGACCTTTTCCTTTTTTGGATTCCTTTTTACAGAAAGTACATTTGACACTTATATATACTACCACATTATAATTCATAAGATTTGGAAACGGAAGAGAATTTATTGAGCATATAATCCAACCCTTCTATTTTATAGATGAGGAAAGTGAAGAACCCTACCTCTTTCTCAGAAAGACAGATTTTGAAAACTTTACAACATTGCTTATTATTTCCTTGACCGTAGATAAGTAGAATATATACTCACTAGTTCCACAAATTGCTTCATGTTCTGATGAGGTTCAATTATCATATAGAACCTTATTTCTCCATTACTCACCACTTCCTCGGGGTTATAAATTCCTAGAAGGCAAGGACCACGTTTACATCTCCCACAAAACCTAGCAAAGAGAGATACAAAGTATTATGAGATATAGGACCATAGATCCACAGAAGGAAGGGAACTTAGATGTGATTTCATCCAACATCTTTATTTTACATTTAATAAGAAGACTGGCCAGTGAGAGCCTACCCCTTAGAGCATGTGATGGTTTACCTTTCCTGGTGGGTTATATAAGATCATGTTCACTATTCTCTGCCTGCAGCTAATCCCATACATGGAACTTTGGAAGCCAGTTTTGGCCATGAGGACTTGTGGTTAGTAAAATGTGATGAAGAAAAGTATTTTGGTTGGCTGAAGAATTGGAAGGATTGATGATGGAGATGCTGAGCTGGAACTAAGTGTGTACACAAAAAGATTCAAGTAGATAATCTCTCCTGTTCTTCTCTGGCAGTTTTAGAATGAAGAACTATTGTGATTCACCAGAGATGGACAAGGAAGAGTCACCATTTCCCTCATCCACCTACCATGTGCTCATGAATTTAAGCTTCCTGTTTCTTTTGTGTTTAGATCTTAGATCAGTGAGTATCTGGACATGGAACGGACCAGATTACAATCTAGGGAGCTTCAAAACATTGAAATAGTGTTCTGAGTTGATGGCAGAGACCACCAAAATCATTAGCAGCAACAGCCAAGGTTAGTGAGGGGATAACTTTGCAGCTGAACAACTTGTTTGATACAGCCCTCTCAGTAGATTGTCCCATCAACCAAAACTCTGAGCCTAACAAAGAGCCAGATCACTTGAGTAAGGGAGTCCAATGTCCCCAGACAAATCTGATAGAGTCTCTGAGAAGAGGGAAAAGGATTCCCAGGGACAGGAGTTGTGAGATATTCCTCAGTCTCATACACATGTGCTATCCCTAGGGATAATGGGTGTGCAGAGGAAAGGCGTACATACTGGTTTGGGAGTCATCATTTTGTCCTATACCTTCTCAGTAAATATCCTTTTGTAAAGGCTACTCAATGTCAATTTAGTCATTTATATCAGGCAGCACAACAGATGAATGAACTCTCATGGGATATAAGAAGCCATAACCCTTCAGGCTTACTCCTTTAGGGAAGTGTAAATAATAGCCATCCTCCATGGACCCAATCTGTGTGAGCAGGGAGAGTGAGCCCAGAAAGGGTAAAACATGAAGATGAAAGAAATTCATGAATTTCTCAATGACCTTTACCTAGTAAGGAGAAGAATTAGGATTTGAACTCGAGTTATGTGGCTCCAAATTAAGTACTTTTCCCATAACACCTTGCTGTCTGCCCTGAAGGAGCTTATAATTGAATTGAGGAAATAAGACACATTGCTTTTTTTTAATTGTCCAGCATCTTTTCAAATGTGTATCTCATAGGTGCTTAAAAAAAATGATCCCTAGCAGTAGGCATTATAGGAATCCAGGGGAGGTAGAAGGAAACTATTCATAGAGGGTTTGAGACTGAAACCAGGCTTGGAAGAATGACTTTAAAGAGAAAGGCTGAAGCAAGGAGGAATAGCATTCTAGGAATGGGCATAGAATGAGGAAATGCATAGAGATGGAAATGAGCTTGGATTTCAAGGGGTAGATCTTCTCTCCGAGGTGGCTGGAGATTAGGAAAGTCTCCAACAAGGATGTTTGTGTGACTCCCAATATATTCAGGCCCAAGGTGTCTGGGAGGCGAAAATGCAATGAAATTTAAGGGAGGGGTTGCCCATTCATTCATTCCTTAAAGCAATGTCAGTGGAACTATTACTAAATCCAGGTGACTCAAGGCAAACATTGTGCTGAAGGCAAGCTGAGAATGCTTTTATGCCGAGTTTCCTTTATCTTTGCTTGTTTGTTTTCCCTTTCAACAGAGACCAAAGGAGGCAGTTTTTAAAAGTGGTCATGGGACCTCAGAAGGTGGGGTATGCAATTCCACTCTCAGAGAAATAAAATCTGTTTTGTGGGTGAATTCCCTTTCTAACTCTTTATACTAATATAGAACTTGATATCTTTCAATGCTCTTTCACATTTCTTACCCCACAAAATCTGTCCTCATAACTCTGGATGGATAAATTGAGGCCCCGAAAGGAGACTGGATTTGTTCATGGTTTCACAGCAAGCTAATCGGATGAGACTAAGGTCTAGAACTTCTAGTTCAGGGTTCCTTCTGCTGGAGATAATGTACATTAATCAGACAGCCCTAGATGAGTAGAACAGGGAAGAGATGTTAAATTTGGTCACCAAAGGGACTCCTGGGTTATAGTTCAGAAGGACATTCTAATCTACACCTCCCAAATCAGTCTTTCTGTGATCTCTTCTTTGTAAATAAATGCTAATGCAGCTCCTAACTAGTTTTCTCTCTCTCCATGCACATGGCCAACCACCTTCCTCCAAACCTTCCGTTACCTCTTGCACAGAATACTTCAGTAACCTCCTAATTATTTTCTGTCCTTTTAGTTTCCCTTTTGGCCAGTATTTTTTCCCATACCTTCCTTAAACTCAGATTTCATCATTCCACTTCTCTACTTCAGAAATTTCTGTGGCTCCCAGATACCTCAAAGATAAAATAAAAACATTCTTAATAATCTGGTGGCAATTTATTTTTCCAGATGGATTTACCATCATGCATTTCATGCCCTCTATATTCTAGGCAAATTGGATTACTTCTATGTACACAACATTCCACCCCATGCTTCATGCCTTCAAAGTCTGTTCATTATGAAGGAATGAATTTTACCATTAATTAAGTACTTACTATATACAAAGCATTGTCCTGAGTACTTGGGATACAAATAGGGGAAAAAGCTACATGCATATGTACACATGACATGTACATACATGTTTATAACATGTGTGTGCATAACAGAGGAGTATATCTGTATGTATAATAAAGGTGCATAACATGTGTGTGAATAGTACATGCATGTGTAACTTGTGCATGTAGGTATACAATATCTGTGCATATGTGTATAATATAGGTATAGATGATATGTGCATGTGTATATAATATCTGTACATGCATGTGTGCATACTATATGTGTATATGGTATGTTTATGTGTATACAATATATAATGTGTATATATGTATACGTGTGTATATATGCACATAATATCTGTGTATATGATATGTGTATCTGTATATAATATATGTGTATATGTATACAATCTGTTTCTATTATACTATGTGTACATAATAGTATATATTTGTGTATATATAATTATATAAAATAACATTTGTGTATATATAATATGCATTGTGTATACACATATATGTCTATATACCTGCATGTACATATATGCATACAATAAACCTATTGAATGTAATGAATATAATATTTGTGCGGTATACATACATTATATGTATACATGTATATTATATGAAGGTATATAATGTGTGCAATATGTACATGCATGCACACACATAACATGGGTATACATGCATATATGTGTGTATACCATGTATATGATGTGTGTATATGGTATGTGTGTTGTACACATATATGTATATATACACATTATATCATATATCCATTCATATATGCATATATTGTGTGTATGTGTGTGTGAATATATCTCTGTCTGAGTATATGTTCTCCTCCTCCCATAGCCTGAGGATAATGTAAGTTCCTTCAGGGCAGGAAAGTCATTAGCAGCTGAGAAAATGGGCAAAGGCCTCTGAAGAAACTGACATTTGAGCTGAATCTTGAAATAAGGAAGAAAGTCTTACAGGAAACTTAGGATCTAAGAGGTGGAGGTAAAGAGTGAGTATACTCCAGGCATGGAGGCTGGCCAGTGCAAAGACCCAGTGATGAGAGGTGGAGAGTCCTATGTGAAGCTGATATGTCTAGACGATAGAGTAAGTGGAGTAATGTCTAAGAAGGTATAATGGTAAGGGAATTTGAAGATCTTCTCTACCCCTTAATAGGCCTATGTGACCACCTTTGAGTTCTGGCCCAGCCCACAACTTGAGTGGTGTGGAGTTGATGGTGGGAGGAGCTTGCTGAATGGGCAGATTAGGAAGTGGGCAGAGCTGAGAGAGAGAGAGAGAGAGAGAGAGAGAGAGAGAGAGAGAGAGAGAGAGAGAGAGTGTGCAGGCAGAGCAGCTAGCACGAGTGAGAGAGGGAGTGATTTTACCTAAAGGAGTTTGTGAGAAGGCCTGATGGAAGTAAGGCTTGGGGATGGCCATGCTCCCTCCATTGATAATATGTATAGATTTCTTTGTTACTGTGATGGATTTGGCTTTTTGGTATTTGAATAAATGTCTTGGTTTTGTCTTTGAAGAAGAGAGTTTATATTTTTGCAAATTTACCCTGGAAATATGCATGCATTTCCATAGCAGCTGCTGTGGGTATTACATCTGTGCAATGGTGTGAAGGTTGGATGGGCAGGAAGGAGCTAGGTTGAAAAGAGATCTAAGTGTCAAACAGAGGAGCTCATATTTGATCTGTAGATAACAGAGAGCCATTATAATTTAATGGGGGGGAGGGGACAGGTGACATGATCAGTAAGTCTGAGGAAAATCTCTTTGGCAGCTGTGTTGAAAAGAGTGGGGAAAGACTTGAGGTAGGGCCTATTCCAATAGATGGTAAAGGCCTGAACTAGGTGGTAGCTATAGACCCATCATCTTATTTCTATTCATAAGGTCCCTAATGCAAATCCCATCCCTAACCCACTTTGGCAATTCTAAAAAAAAATCTTAACTCTAACCTTAATTCTATAACTCCTCCTTAATGCTTATTTTGACCCTAGCTGTAACATGTACCTTACCCTAGCTCCCTCCCAAGTTCTTCCAAATCTAACCCCTAGCCTAACCCTTTGGGGTAATCTCTGCTCCTCTTTCTTTTGAAAATTATTTTTCTTGATTCCTTTTGTTTTTACATCACATTCATTTGTAAATATATTCATCCCTCCCTTTAATTAGAGAGCCTTTCCTTATAACAAAGATGAAAAAAGAAAAGTGAACAAAAGTAGTTTGGCCCAAACTGATATTTTGACCATATCTGACTATAGGCAACATTTCATCAGCAAAGAAGGACTTGACTTTTTTCTTTTCTTGTGCTTCCTGTCTCCTAAGGAATCTATTCCCACTTGCTGCCCCAATCTCTTCTAATAAAATCTAATAAGCTCATTTACGCTGAGACATTAAGGGTGGAATGCATTGCCCTTCCCAGAAACATTTGTACAAGGAAACTGGAAAGGGTGACCTAGAGTAGGGCAAAGGGTACTAACTCTGCAGGCAGAAAACTTGGGTTCAAATCCTCCCTCTCATGTTACCTATGAGACCTTAGCCAAGTCACTTGTCTCCCAGACCCTAAATGTTTTCATCTCTTGAGCCTCTTTCTGGTTCTGAGTGAATGAAATACTAATAGGGAGATTTCAAGTCTCAGGGGGAAAAAATATTAGGAACCTGGACCTATTTCCAAGCCTGTCACATTTCTAACCTAATATGGACTTCTTCTGATTGGCAGTTTTATCTCCAGGCCCATCACAAGCAAGCTGCAGGCCCCAAGGCCCCAAGGAGTGGGGCAGCCAGCTGTCTGAACAACTCACTTTCAGAACTGGGAGCTGAGGTCATAGGAACAAAGTTTGGTTTGTTTGTTTTCTTGTCGCTGTTGTTTTCACTGGTGTCTGGTTCACCTCATTTCCTGGTGGATGATTGGTTTTCAAAGCAGATAGAGAGCCAGAGCTTGCTTTGGTTTCCAATTAAAGTAATAGCTCCTAACCATCCAGGTGGCCATGAACTTGGCTTCTGGGTGAAAAGACCTGTTCACAGAGGCAGACTGCTCACATATTACTGTTAATGTGTAATCATGCCATCTGGTCAATTCATCAGGGACTTAGCTAACACCTCCTGTGTGCCTAGGTCTGTGTGAGGTGTTCATGGGGATCCAAAAACGATCTTGTCCCCCAGGCTCTTATGAACTTGTTTGTCATGACATAAAGTAAGATAACATGACCTATAGTTCTCTGTTTCAACAATCTGTGATTTCCCTTGTGGCTACTTTTTCCACCAATGCAGAACACAGGCCATCCCTCTACTTTAATGGTCACTTTTCATGAGTTGCTGTGGTGTCCAACTGCCAACCCCCCAAAACAACGACAAACCATAACATGATCTGTTGACAACCCATTAGATCTCCAGATTTGGCCAGGGTGATCCTCACAGCAGGCATAAAGTTCTATCCAAGTCTTTTCTCACACTTAAGTCTACTTTGTATTTCACTTGCCAAGCCTTTGATATCACCTTCACCTTACAAGGAAGCACTAATTTAGGCCTCTCTGACTTCATATACTTTTAAGGTATATAATATTACATATCATTTCACTTCTACAGGCCAATAATATTTGAATATTCTATGTTATACACGCACTTCTAAAATGATACATACACTCTCCAGTCCAGTGAAACTGACCCCCTTGCCCTTGTTCATGCACAACATTCCATATCCCATCTCCATGTCTTTGCAGAGGACATCTCCCATGTCTAGAATGAATGCCCTCCTCACTTCTGCCTCTTAGAATTCCTAGCTCCCTTTACAACTGAGCTCAGACAGCATGACTTACATGAAGCCTTTCCTAATCTCCTCAGTTACTAGGATCACCATTACCTTGTATTTATTTGGTTTATATTTTGTGTATCCAAACATATGCATATCTTGTCTATTCTAATATAGACTATAAGCTCAATGAAAGAATTTCATTGTTTTTTTTTTTGTCTTTGTACTCCCAACACATTCCTGAACACATAGTGTTTAATCAATTCTTCTTGAATGATTGATTGAGTATATCAGCTATAGGCAGTAGGTCTATTAGTCTAGGAAACAAGTTGGTACAATAGATAGAGTAAGGGGACTTGGAATAAGGAAAACTTGAGTTCAAATCCTCTCCCAGATACTCACTAGATGTATGATCCTGGGAAGGTCATTTAACTTCTGTCTGCCTCAGTTTCTTCATCTGGAAAAGGAGGATAACAATAGCACCTACCTGCCAGGGTTGTTGTGAAGATGAAACGAGATAATCGTAAAGTGCTTATAACACAGTGCTTGGTACAGAGCAAATGCCCTATAAATATTAGCTTTCAATCAATAAACATGTATTAAATGCTTCTGTTCCAGGCACTGTGCTGGGTATACAAAAAGAGGCAAAAGATAGATCTTGCCCTCAAGGAGTCTGTAATCTATAATAATAATAAGAAAGATAATTATTACATACTATTTTTATATATAATTATTGTATTATTTGCTATATATTTTTATAAATCATTTTATAATATATTATTATTGCTTACCTCCTAGGGTTGTTGTGAGGACCAAAGGAGATAATTTATGTAAAGTACTTTGCAAACCTTTGAATACTCTATGAATGCTAATGGCTAATATTATTATATTCATTCATTCAATAAACCTTTACCTATCTCCCACTGTGAACGGAGCTTTGTGCTAGCTGATGGGGAAAATAAAAGGTTAAATGTTTCTGCTCCCATGCCTTAGGAGGGGGATAGGCTCTACCTGGAGATAACTATAACATAAAGTGTTAGAAGATAAGGACATTAATGAGATGGTGCCTGGGGGCAAACGCTTGTGTGGTTGTCATTATGCCCCATGATTTATTCCAATGCATTTTATGTTGTTTAGCTTACTAAAAGACTCATTTATTTATTTGCTTGTAATCTTGACAACCTCCTGTGGCATACGGAGAGATAAGGATTAATAAAAACTCCTTGTTATAGATGGGGAGACAGAGGCCCAGGGAAGCCATGTAATTTTTTTCCTAGGTTATTTATAGCATGATGGCTTACATACAGTAGGAACTTAATAAATGTGTGTTGGATGGAACAGGATTCAAGTGTTTGTACTTTGCATCATTAGCAGAACTGAGAAAGTTAGGTCTTCTGCCTCTTAGTTATCCTCAGTGGGATGGGGAGGTCCTACCATGGTACAAAGAGTTCTCTTGTTCACTTCTCCAGAGGACCCTGAAATTCATTCTGGGTTAATAAGTACGGGGAGATCAAAGCACAGGGGACATAGAAATGGCCCTGGACACTGCAGTCTTCCATTGCTCCCTCATGGACTAGATGACCCGGCTATATCCTAGGGGGATATGGAATGAAGCCACCATGACCACCACCTGCTTGGAATTTCTCTGCTCCTCTAATCATGGGAGACTCTCACAGAGTGCTGGCTATTGCATTTCTCTGATTTATCCCATCATGAAGCACCACCTACCACACAGGCAAAGTGAAGCGCTGAGAATGAATTCAGATGTTTTAATCAATGTAAAGGATATAATTTCATTTTGCTGGGGAAAGGAAAGGAGAAAAAAATAGTTCCTCAGACCTCCTTCCCTCCACCACAAAAGAGTTCCCCGCTTCAACACACACACACACACACACATACGCATATGCACACACATGCATGCACGTACATATATGCACACACATGCATGCACGTACATATGTGCACACACATAAACACATCAACTTGTTCAGTCATCTGGGGGTCCGGGGGTGGTGAAATAGGCAGCCAAGACCCTCCAAGGCACATGTCTTCAATTGAGTAGTCCCTCAGGAGAAGCCAATTAGATAGTAGCATGAATGGAATGCCTACTGTGTGAAGGAAACAATTAGACTGGTGGGAATGGGGAAGAGAATGAAATGTAAAGGAATTAGAAATCGCATCCTTGCCGTCAACATGTTTGTCCGGTGGAGGGAGAGAGGTGGGGAGAGAATAAGTGAAGTATGCCAAAGAAAATGAGAGAGAGAGAGAGAGAGAGAGAGAGAGAGAGAGAGAGAGAGAGAGAGAGAGAGAGAGAGAGAGAGAGAGAGAACCAAGGAAAGCTTACCTTGGAGGATAGGACAAGCTTTGGCTTTTACCACCGCTGGAAAAAACACCACCATAGGCTTGGGTGCTATTTATCAACTTTAATTATTTGCAAGCAAATTATCTACTCTATGTGATTTAGGATTATGGAATGACAAAGGTGGAAAGTACGATGCTTAGAGCTCTGGGTCTGGAGTTGAAGTTCAAATCCACCCTCACACAGCTGTGTGATCCTGAGCAAATCACTTAACCTCTGTCTACCTCAGTTTCCTCAACTGTAGGATGGAGGTCATAATAGCATCTACCTCCAGGGTGGTTGTGAGAATGAAATGAGATAATATATGTAAAGTGCTTGACACATAGTAGGTACTTGATAAATTTTTTTTCTCCTTTCCTTGTCTAGTTCTAGCTTTCATTTTACAGGTAAAGAAATGGAGATAAAATGGCAGTAATTTAGTGTGAGAACTGAGACTAGAAACTAGGTCTCCAGACTCCCAAACCACTTTCCACTCCACCACATTTCCCATAGTTCCACCTCATTTGATGTCAGCTGAAGTTCAGGTTGTTGACAGTAGGGCTGAGCTAAAGGGGTTGTAGACTAGGGATGGCAAAGGTAAGTGCGGAATGTGTATCTTTAACAGAAACAAAGAGAAATTATTTTCCTTCCTTTTCTTCCTTCTTTCCTTCCTTCCCCTCCTTCCTCCTTTCTTTCTCTTCTTTCTTTCCTTCCTTTCTCTTCCTTCCTTCCTTCCTTCCTTCCTTCCTTCCTTCCTTCCTTCCTTCCTTCCTTCCTTCCTTCCTTCCTTCCTTCCTTCCTTCCTTCCTCCCTCTCTCTCTCTCTCTCTCTCTCTCTCTCTCTCCCTCTTTCTTTTCCCTGCCCTCCCCCTCCTAATCCACAAAGATACCTCCTCTTCAACCCTATTGATGCTTCAAATCCCTTTCACTTGGGACTTTCAGATCAGGTTCAAGTGCAAATAACTCTGCAAAAGAGAATATACAGAACCACCTTCACACTAAGTTCTAAATGACTTATCTTAGAACCATTCCTGAGATCAGGATTTAATAAAAGGAAAGGGGGAACAGAGGTTACCAAGTGCCTGACGCAAAAATGGGAGACTGAGGGTACTAAGCCAAGCCTAGCTTGTTCCACAATTCTGTGGAGGGCTGGCCCTGCTCACTATAAATAACCTGCTTCTGAGAAACCCTTCCAGTAAATCAGATTCTGCAAATATTTGAAGCCCCGAAAACTTTCAGCAAAGATGGAGTTCTGAAGCCAGGCTCTGAGGCCCCGGGATGACAACCTAATTACATTCCTTTTAATAGATCCTTCCAAAGTGCTCAGTCAGGGACATCTGCTCTGCCTCGGTTACACCTTCAGGGAGGAATATTTTTAACACCTCGATGCCTCAAAAGGAAACTTC
Source organism: Bettongia penicillata ogilbyi (assembly GCA_023548195.1). NCBI lineage: Eukaryota > Metazoa > Chordata > Mammalia > Diprotodontia > Potoroidae > Bettongia > Bettongia penicillata. Next base: position 1,818,899 of record JAJHZJ010000514.1, read on the forward strand.
TGAAGAGAGGATGAAACCGGCCTCCGCATCCCAAGCTGCAGAGGACACCGCATGGGGTCTTCTACCTGCAGCTACATCAAACACACATACACACACACACACACACGCACACTTATATATACATATCCATATCAGGATTTTTCTCTCTGCAATGGTGGGGGTGGGAGTGGGAGGTAGGAGTGGGGGTGGGGAGGGGAATCTGCTTATCCAAAAATGATTTTCTCATCTTTTCTCCTCTCTTTTTTCTTTTCTGCCTCACCTGACTTTTCTTTTTAAGATATGAAACCCCATCAAGTCTCATCCCTTCTCCATCCCTTCTCCTCTCTCACCATGCTGGCCCCAATTAATGATGAGATTGTCTACATGACCCTCTGCTGAGGGTCAGTCCTAGTCTGTATTTTGTCCAGTCATCTCAGACCGTGCTCCTTTTTACTCTGACCACAACCGGAAAAGAGAAGCAGCAGAAGAGGGGAAAAGACAGTCATTCATGTCATGTTACTTTAGAATAGATGATCTTAACCTAGGGTCCATGGACTGCCAAGGAACTCATGGATGGATTTCAGGAGTCCTGAGACCTTGTTTTGTCAGTATTTTGATAATGATATTTCAATATAATCAGTTCCCTTCCTAACTCCATGTATTTTATTTTATGCATTTAAAAATATTCTTCTGGAAAGTTGTTCATAGGCTTCACCAGACTGCCAAAAGGGCTCATTAGCCTTATTAAAGTACCCACTTTATAGAGCCAAACACTGGGCTAAATTCTGGGGATAGACAAAGAAAGGTAAAAACATTCTATGCCCTCCAGGAGCTCACAGAAAATGGGTGGCAATGACATGCAAACAACTATGTACAAACAAGATGTAGACAGGAATCCCAGAAAGATGTGAACTCTTTAAGACATCCTGAGCATGAACAGACTTGAGGAACCAGATCCACCTAAAGGATCCCCCAGAGTGGATCCTGATCTCCCACAAGGAAACAATCAGGCAGTTGTAGAAAATTAGGAAATAATTTTAGCAACAGCCTAATAGAAGCCTCTCATTTTACATATGAGGAAACTGAGGCTGCAAATGGATACACCAGGTCATTTAGCTAGCTAATAACAGAGTCAGAACTAGAACCCAGATCTTCTGGATTCCAGTCAAGGACTCTTAAATAGCTCAAAGAAATGACTCCTCTTCCTCACAATGGATAGGCTGAGATAGCAAAACGTTTTCAGTTTCAGTTTTCTGGGTCATTTGAAAATGGTATGTTGACTGCTGCTAAGTCCAGATCCTGGCAAAAACATGGGAAACTGGCACAATGCATCTTTGTCCATTTTCCTTTTGAAATCCCCACAGACCTTAAGAGGTCATCATATTGTGCCCAATAATGTTGACAGAAGCACTAGTACTTGGCTTTAATGAGCACAATGTCTACTTGATCCTTTTTCTACCTCAGGCTACCTTGTGCATCCTTTGTCTTTGGGTGACAGCCATCCCCAAAGTCTCCTAGTAAATCTCATATTTTTCCTTCTATAAGACCCTATTCTGGTTACTCGACAATCTCTTTGAAGTAACACCACTGCAGGTGACAGGTTGGATAGAACCCACTGGAGCCTTGGAATGCCTGTGGAACAAACTGGTAATTGAATGTAGTGGCTAGAGAAATAGTCCAAGTGTCAAATTTGGGTTGTAGTCCTGGATCTTCCCATGTGATGCTGAGCAATGGCATACCCTCTCTGGGTCTCCACTTCTGGAAAATACATGGGGACTAAATGCTTAGAATCCTTCTGGTTCTAAAATTCTGAGTATGTGAATTTTCTTGTTTCCAAACTCAAAAAGAAAGAGTTTTCTTGGATTTTTGTTTTCTTTTGTTTTTGCAAACTGACAGACACACCACAGACACTATTGGGCTAATTTCTACCAACTGGCTAATGTTCATTGGCAACTGGTGAGTTCACAGAACCCCAGGATCTCAAAGAAGTGGAAGGTTATTTGGTCTGAAATTTTTCCTAAACAATAACCTCCTCTATGACATGCTCTACAAGTGGAAACCTGGTTTTTTCTTGAAGATCCATAATGAGGTGGAGGGAAAGAACAGGGAGGTCATTGCTTCTCAAGGCAGCTAGAAGTCTTTCCTTATATCAAACCCAAATCTGTCTCTTTGGAGCCTCTATCCATTCAATGCTAGTACTGTCGTCCCAGACCAAACAGAACAGATCTGAGCTCTCTTCTAACTGACCATTAACTGTTCAGATGTTTGAAGGGAGCTTTTGGGACTCTCCTACATCTCCTCTCCCCTAAGTGAAACCTCTCCAGATTCTTCTGCTGATTCTAACATGGAGCATTCTCAAGGTCTTTCATAATCCTGGTCTGTCTCTGGATACCTTAAGTTATTAATGACCTTCTTAAAATAGTAATCAATGCCCTTCCCAGAATCAACCAATCAATCAATAGGCATTTGTTAAGTGCCTACTATGGACTAGGCACCATGCCTGGCACTGGAGATACAAATATAAAGAATGAAACAATCAATAGTCTCAAGAATCTTACATTCAAAACTCAGTTTTCATAAGCGGCCTGTGTAGGACAGAATACAATGGAATTATTCCCTGTCCCACCCTTTCTGGATACTTTGTCTCTCTCAAAGCAGACTATATCAACTTTTTTGGTTGATATATCACAAAGTGGACTCATATTGAGCTAGAAGCCCATTAAAACACCGAGATCTTTTATAGTCAGCTTTGCTCTCTAGTTATTACTCACCCATATTCTTCCTGTGAGATTGATTTTTTGACCCATGTTTAAAACTTTACATTTATTCCTGTTAATCTGCATTTTCTTCATTTCAGTCCAGGGTTCTGTTTTATCAAGGAGCTTTTGATTCCTTGTCATCCAAAATGTTAGTTATTCCATCTAGCTTTGAGTCACCAGGATGCATGCACATATATCTGCCTCTAAAGTCACTGAAAAATATAAAAAAATCCCACAGCCTAGTATAAATCCCTAAAACATTCCAGTAGATATCTCTTATTTCAACCAGATACTAATCCATCTAACCATCCTGTCATAAAGAGCCCATTTTGTCCACAAGAATAATCAGTCCATCAGTCAGTTTAATAGCATTTGTAAAGCAGCATGTGTGTCAGGCACTGTGATAAGTGCTGATGGGAGAGCCCTTGTCAAATGCTTTGCTAAAATCTAGGGAAATTGTTTCTATAGCATTCTTCTCATTTAATCCTGTTGGCTGAAGAAAAAAGAAATAAGGTTAACTTGGCATGGCCTGATCAATTACTCAATCAACAAGCATTTACTACTATGTCTACCATGTGCCAGGCCCTCTCCTTGGTGCTGGAGGTACAGATATAAAAGCTATAGTGTCTGTGCCCTTAAGAAGCAGATATTTTACTCGGTGACTGCCTCACCATCACCCATATGCACTAACAATCTCTTTAACAATTCTTTTTGTCAAAAATCAAAATCAAAAATCACTGGCATGCTAGGTTGAGAAATCCACTTTCTTCTCCGTTTTGAAATTTTAGATGTGTTCACACCTGCATCCCTTCTTTTTTCATTCTCCATGAGGGTGCCCTGGATAGGTTCCTGGGTCCAAAGTCAGGAAGACCTGAGTTAAATATGAACTCAGATGCTTATTAATTATGGGCAGGTTATTTGACCTCTGCTTGTCTCAGTTTCCCCAACTGTAAAATAGACATAATAATAGTACCTATCCCCCAAGGTGATTCTAAGGATTAAATGAGATCTTTGTAAAGTGCCTAGTACAGCGCTTGGAAGGGCACTTAATAAATGTTTCTTTCCTTCTTTTCTTGCTGATAGTGACTTAGTAACACATCTCCTGTTCTTCCCATCCTCCAGGATGTAGTTCATCTAGTGACTTGCATGCTTTAGGAATTACTTGGAACTTTCCTACTTATTACTACCTTGGCTACCTCCTTTCTACCTCCATTTCTGTTCTATTGTTTCCAGCTCTAAGATCATTTTTCTTTGCAAGAGAAAACAAGCAAAATGAGAGCTGAACAGCACCCTCTGTCATCTGTGATCACCCTCCCATTCACCCTAAGCATCAGTCTTCTTCTTTCTTTGATCCTGTCTTCTCACCCCCTCTGCTCAAATACAGCTCAAAGAAAACAAACCCTTTTAAGGTGGTCCTTGGGTTTTCTCACCTGCCTGGGTTCCTCATGAGCCTTAGCAGTCCAGATACTGCTCTCACTGAACTGTGCCATATTTGTCTACTCATCCTTTGTTACCTGTCCTTTCTTCCATCATCTTCATAGGCCTTTTTAAAATTTAAGTTATTTTTATTGAAACTACTCTCTTATTTGCCCCAACAGAATAGGTTCACTTGGTTTGGTAATTTTGTTTTCAACTCAATTTTTTTTCTTAATAGGACCACTCCTTAAAAAAATATCTTTTTGTGTTATTATGGCTTGACTAATATAAAAAAATACAAGCATTTCCATATACAAAGAATGAAAAGAGGATTGTATATGAAATATGAGTATTATGTATAGTCTTTCAAAAAGTATATATTAATTCATCTGGAGAAACAGAAGGTCAAGAATGGTAAGGGAATTAAAAAATTATGAAAGAAGGTAGCTTAGCAGTAACATCTCAAACTGTATTATAAAGTGGTATCATCAAAACAATCTGGAACTGTATAAGAAACAGGATGGTAGATCAGTGGAATAGATTAGGTACACAATACATAATAGCAAATGACCACTGTAATCTACTGTTTGATAAACCCCCAAATCCAAGCCTCTGGGACAAGAACAAAATATTTGACTCACTATTTCCTGGAAAAACCAGAAAATAATTTGGCAAAAATTAGGTATAGACTAATATCTCATATAATATACCAATAAAAGGTCAAAAATGGATACCATAAGCAAATTAGGTGAACATAGTTTGTCAGATCTATAGATAAGGGAAAAATTTATGACCAAACAAGGTATAGAGAGCATTACAAAATGTAAAACTGATCATTTTGACTATATTAAATTAAAAAGGTTTTGCACAAACAAAACCAATGCATCTAAGATTAGATGGAAAGCAGAAAGTAGGGAACAATTTTTACAGCAAGTATCTCTGATAAAGGCCTCATTCCTTAAAAACATAGAGAAATGAGTCAAATTTTTAAGAATACAAGTGGTCCCCAGTTGATAAATGGTCAAAGGATAAGAACAGGGAGTTTTCAGATGAAGAAATCAAAGCTATCTATAGTGATATGAAAAAAATGCAATAAATAACTATTGATTATAGAAATGTAAATTAAAACCATTCTGAGGTGCCACCTCATACCTATCAGATTGCCTAATATGACAGAAAAGGAAAATGATAAATAATGGATGGGATGTGGGAAAATTGGGACACTAATGTGCTCTTGGTAGAACTGCAAGCTGATACAACCATTTTGGAGAGGAATTTGGAACTATGTCCAAAAGGTTATAAATCTGTGCATACTCTGGGACCCAGTAATACCACTACTAGGTCTGTATCCCAAAAAAATCCAAGAAAAAAAAGGACCTATTTGTACAAAAATATTTATAGTAGCTCTTTTTGTGGTGGCAAAGAATTGGAAATTGAGGGAATGATCATGAATTGGGAACAAGTTGTGATCTATGAAAATGGAATACTATTGTACTATAAGAAATGATGAGCAGAATGCTTTCAGAAAAACCTGAAAAGGCTTACATGAACTGATACAAAGTTAAATAAGCAGAACCAGGAGAACCCTGCAGTAGTAGTATAGTATGGTGTTCCACTCTGAATGCTTTAGCTCTTCTCAGTAATACAATGATCCAAGACAATTCCAAAAGACTCATGATAGAAAATGCTACCCATATCAAGAGAAAGAATATGGAGTCTGAATGCAGATGGAAGCATACTATTTTTCACTTTATTTTTTTAATGGGTTTCTCTGGTCTGTGTTTTCTTTTATAACATGACTAATATAGAAATATGTTTTGTATGGTTGCACATGCATAACCCATCTCAAATTGCTTGCCTTCTCAAGGAAGGACCAGGAGAGAGAGGGAGGAAAAAAATTTGGAACTCAAAATTTTAAAAAGACAAATATTAAAACTGTTTTCACATGTAATTGGAAAAACTATTCAAAATTTTAAAAATCAGCATAGGCAAAACAGAAGTACATATTAAGTTTAAAACTATTAGTATTTATAGTACAGCTAGTAGGGGCAGCTAGGTGGCACAGTGGATAAAGTGCCAGGCTGGGAGTCAGGAAGACTCATCTCGTTGAGTTTAAGTGCCTCTAGCCTGAGGCACTTCCTAGCTATGTACTCTGGGTAGGTCATTTAGCCTTGTTTACCTCAGTTTCCTTATCTGTAAAATGAATTAGAAAAAGAAAGAACGAAGAAAAGGGAAATCTGTTTTCTCTCAGAGAGACGGCCAAAGAACCATAGGGAATGAAATGGTTGCCCCTGAGGAGAGGGAGCACAGAAAGAGTCTGGCGACTAAAACTCACCTAGGAAGCACATTAATACACTAATACTTCTCATCTCATAAAATGGGTGTGGGCTGACAAGGGTCAAGATGCAGTTGTGGGTCCCACATGCATAGACTCCTTTGCAGCCATGGAACTTATTCTGTGGTACAGCATAGCATTGTCTAATAATATTTTCCTATATCTCATTTGCCTCAATTTCCTCATCTGTAAAAATGACCTGGAGAAGGAAATGCAAACCACTCCAGAGTCTTTGCCAAGAAAACCCCAAATGGGGTCAAGAAGAGTTGGACACAGCTGAAAAGCCTGAACAACACCAACCCTTTAAAAACATGGAGATTAAATTCCCCCATGGACAGCTCTGTGATAGAAATGCCTTATGTCAAACACTCTCAAAAGACTAGTAAGGAATGTGTCCAGAGATTATCTTGGAAACATCCACACCAGGGATAAACCTAGGCATTCTTGTTGGTGTTCAGTTATGTCCAACTCTTCATGACCCCATGAATCATTCTATCCAGGGGGTTTTCTTGGCAAAGAAAACCTCCAGTGGATTAAGGCAAGCAGAGATTAAGTGACTTGCCCAAGCTAGTAAATGTATAAGGCCATTTTTGAACTCACATCTTCCAGATTCCAGGTCCAACATTATATCCACTGAATTATCTAGCTGCCTCTTAAACCTAGGAATAGGCAGGGTCAATGGGAACATCTACAGGGTGACTGGAAGAAGCATCAAGTCAGTGAACCCTAAGATAGACTCCTCTTTGATGCTGACCTGAGAATTACCACCATGAAAGTCCTTTATTCCTGGACAACAATGGCGGACCCTTGCCTCTAGAGGAACACAGCAAAAATGCCCATAGGTTCCCAGAAGACCTCCTGACCCTTTCACACTGGCATAGGAGAATGAATTAATTGATCAGATTAGCTATTGTGGGCAGGAATTCTTCCTTTTTCTTTTGTCATGGACTCCTTGTGCAGTCTGGTGAAACCTAAATTCTCCTTCCCAGAATATAGCTTTTAAATGCATGAAATGCATAGCATTACAAAGGAAGCCAATTATATTAAAATAAAATCATCAAAATCTTTTTAAAAGCAAATTCATGGACCCCAGGCTAAGAACACCTGAGTCCTATGCAATAGGGATACTGGATAAGGAGAAGATCTCAGACAAGGAGGTATTAGAAGCACCTTGTATTTATAGGTAGAACAGGTAGCCAGCTTTACACCGATCTGGGGGCGTATCAGACAGAATATCGTGCCCCAAATTAATCAATCACATTGTTTTTCCACCATTATTGCTTTATTCCTTTGAGATAGGAAAGCTTTTTCATCTTCTAGACATCCCTTTAAAATGTAAATGTAGATACATTTTCTGCATTTAGCACAGTATCAACTAATCCCAGCTAAAGTGTTAACCTGATAACCAATAATATGAAGCATTATGTAAGAAATTTACATTTTAAAGGGATGTCTAGAAGATGAAAAAGTGCCATATAATTTATTATTTTCCTACTTTGTGCTATGTGATACAGGTAGTGTACAAAAACCAAAACAATCCCTATTCCTAAGGATCTTAAAGTCTAGTGGGGAATTTAAGTATATAGGTAAACAGAAACTTTCTTCCTCCCCCAGGAAGTGGATCAGAAACAGTCGCAGAATCCTGAGTGCTCTGAAGTAAAGCGCCTGGCCTCCATTGTGAATGCCCAGAGGCTGCTCACACAGCTTCCACCTGTGGGATTGCGTCAGTCAGCACACACTGCACATGCTCAGAAGGGTTTGACTTTCATTAGCCAGTCCTTTTAGAGAAAGACACTGCACTAAAGGAAGGGAATAATAGATGTGGTTAAATACAAGGTGGTTTGACTTGAGGTCCTTAAAGTGAGGGGCACCAGGTGATCGGTGTGCTTGAGCTGAATCTAGGAGAAGAGAAGGAAGGAATCTACATGCAGGGGAGGGAAGGGAAGGGACAGCTGGTCCAAAGGTAAGGTAGCAAAAGTGGGGAGAGGTGAATGAGACAGGTGCAGGGGAAGGCAGAAGGGAGGAAAGAGGTGAGATGGCGCACCAGAAACTTTCCAATGGTAGTTTTGCTGACCTGAACTTAACACTGTATCCTTGAGAGGGGAGGGAGCACCTAGAGCCCATGCCCTCAGCTCTCTGCCCTTGCACCCTGGACTTCTGAAGATGGTATCTGGCTCATCAGGGTAGTTTAGCCTCATTTCCAAGAGCCATCAGGCATCCCTGCTTTGTCAGGGAGAGGTCCCATGGGAGGAGCAGGATGGTCGGTGCCCAGAGCCAGCTTCGTCATCCTCCCCCTCCCCCACCCAGCCCAGTTTTGTTTGGACAGAAATGCTGGAGAAGAGGACATTTCTTACCCAAGGCAGACTCTTGCCCACCCCCTGTGCTAATGCCGCATGTATCTTGGAGGCACTGTGCTGAGCACCACACCCCATTCTCTGCTGGCTGCTTTTCAGATTTCGTGAGCACTCCATTTTTCTCTTCATTCAAACAGAATCTAAATTCATTTTTAATGTATCCCAGCTGTTGTCTCGTGGCTTTCTTAATACAAGGTTTCTCCTTGTCTGTGCACCCTCTGGACCTTTGAATCATCTTGGCACTGCCAAGCCGGCTTCACAGTTTTCCCCTCTCCTATAATTTCTCTGAGTTCCTCAGTAGATTTATTTCTGATTTCCAAAGTTAATCACAATAATACTAATAAAAATTAAAAATGGTCCTGTAAATGTATATGAATATGAATAATCTATATGAATATCACCAATGGTGGATGTCCCCCAAGGTTCTGCCTAGGTCCTGTTCTCTTTTCTTTCTATACCATCTCACTTGGTGATCTCATCCTCTCCCCTGAGTTTCATTATCTGATGATTCCCTGATCTATTTATCCAACCCTAGTCTCTCTCCTGGGCAAGTCACTTAACTGTGTTTGCTTCGGTTTTTCTCAACTGTAAAATTAGAAAAATAATAGCACATAACTTGCAGGATTATTGTAAGAGACAATATCTGTCAAGTGCTAAGCACAATGCCTGGCACATAGTAGGCACCATGTATATGCTTAAATTTTCTCCCCTCCCCACCTCTCTTCCCTTTACCCTCTCCTGAGCTCCAGTCCTGTATTATTAGCTACCTATTGGGCATTTCAAACCAACGTCCCAGTCTCAAGATGTCCACAAAAGAAATCATCATCCTTCCATCTCAAACCTTCCTTTCTGCAATACTTCCAGTGCCTCTTTAGGGGACTGTTATTCTCTCAATCACCTAGGGTCATAGCCTTAATGTCTCACGCTTATCTACCCCACATATGTAATTGGTTGCCAAATCTTTTTTCTCCCTTTTCAATATCTCATAGATAGTGTTGACCTGAAGGTTTGGTTTAAAAAGGCAAACAGACTGAATGCATATTATTTATTCTCTTAAAGCTAACAGTTACATGGCCATGGAGCCAAAGAAGAAAATCTCTGACTATTATAGGAATGACCAGGCTTACATCTGTTTTAGGACAGTCCAAGAGTTTCTGTGTCCCTCAGATTTATGGCATCTATATGTGTTTAACTATTTCATGAGAATGAAATAGCTATGAAATTCTCATGAAAATTCATGGAATTTTCTTAATTGTACAGGCTGTAAACACAATAAGATAACAGAGTTGACAAAATTTCAATTGAAATTATGACCCAGGATATCTGTGTCTTCTTTACTATTAACATGCCATAACATAGTATATGTCCACAAAATATTAAGATATGGAAAGTGTCCCATTATTCAAGATAGTGTCTCAGGTTAATGTTAACTCAGTCCCATCTGGCCTTGTTGACATAAGAAGAGGCATTCTCTGAGTTTACTTCACAGAACAAAGAGACTGTTAGGTCCAGGCTCTTCTGATTGATTAATTCAAGCTCTGGCCCTTATTAAAGTCCAAAAATGATATTAAATGTTATCAATAGATAAATAGATATGTATATATGGACAGAGATATGTATACATCAATACATACATGTATACGTATGTACTTATATGTGTGTGTACATAGATCTAATTAGAGCTATAGTTAGTATATAGTTAGAGTTTTTCCTGCAGTGGTCCAGATGCCAAGGGCCTGAACTCAGGTGGTTCTTGTATGAGCAGAGAGAAAGGGATAAATGTGGGTTCAGGCTCTCAGCATCTGGACCACTGCAGGAATAACCTCCTAACTGGTCTCCTTGCTCCAAGTCTTTCCTCACTCCAATCTGTCTTTTACCTAGCAGCCAAAGAGATTGTCTAAAGTGTAAAACTGATTGTGTTACCCTAATAATACTCAGTGAACTCCTCTGGCTTCCTTTTCCCTCTGGGATCAGTGATGAAGTCTTTTGGCAGGTAAAGTTCTTCAGAACTGGCCCCTTCCTGCCTTTGTAGTCCTACTTGCTGTCTCACACATGACTCTCCCTGTCTCCTGCCCCTGGAATACTTCCCTCCCTGACTTTTTGCTTCTTACACTCTCTGGAGTCTTTCAAGTCTCAGCTAAAATGTCATCTTTGTCAAAAGGCTTTTCTTGTTTGCCCTAACTTCTGGTACCTTCCTCCCTAAAATTACCTTTTATCTGACCTAGATCTATCTTGTATGTATCTATTTATATATTGGAGGCAGGGTCAGTGAAAGCCTTATGAACATATAGAGCAAACTCTGCATGATGAAATTACTGACATGGACTTTACTCTCCCCATGTGGGTCCATGAGAAGCCATGAGCATATATCCCTTCTGCTTCTTCTGTTTCTGTTGTTGTACCCTTTCCTGTTTAGGCGAAGGAGGATTGGAGACAAAAGAGAAGGAACTACAATCTTGTGAGTGTCAGTAGGTTGGTGGAGCACCAGGAGTACAGGAACGGGTGTCTATACCAGAGTATTGGGGAAAGCAAGCGAGGTGAAGAGTCATGCCCCAGCAGCTTGCTTGACCAAGTGCATGGATATCAACATGCTGGTTCATTCAAGCAAAAGGGGCAATTTCATCCTTCACCTATGCCTCCTTTGAAAATTAATTTTGACTGAACAACTCTTTTGTGGCTGTTATTTTAAATCTGAGCTCTCTCTACCCAAGGACTGGGGTGTTTGAGAAGAGAATGTGCCAAATAGCTAAATATTCCTATTGTTAAAGCCAATTGTTGGTCATTGGTTAAGTGATACTGGAACACTAACCAATGACATAGATGATGTTGAAGTACTTATTAGCACTGATTAGGATGACACTGCAAAGGTAACTGGCAGTGGATATTGGGGGAGACACACCAGACTGAAGACTAAAGATGATAGCTCTAGAAAAGAATCTCATTGACTCTCAAAGATTTCCTTTAGAACATTGAGAAGACGTAGCTAGCCTTGCTCTGAGGAGGCCAGACTCTCAGTCTATAAAGTGAAGGCTACCTAATCATGGTGTCTCTCCAATTAGTATGTACACTCCCAGAGGGCAGGAATTATATTTGACTGTCATTTCATTTCCCAGGACTTAGCAAGGTATCCTAAGTGATTAATAAATGCTTATTCACTGATTGACCAGGCCGTTCAGTTTTGGGAGAATGCTCTTGGTGTGGATCCCAAGCAGATGAAACCCTTCCTATCCTTCAGGGTTGCATCAGCTGCTGACAACTTCTACCTAAAATGCAGTTCTGACCATGTCACCTCCCCTCTCCCCCCATGCCCTCCTTCCCATGCCCCCACCCTCTCCCCTGCCCTATTCAATAAACTCCAGTGGCTTCCCATTCCCTCCAGGATCAAATAGAAAATCCTATGTCTGGCTTTAAAATTCCTTCATTACCTGACCCCTTCCTAACTTTCCAGTCTTCTTACACCATACACCAAGGCCAGTACTCTATGGTTCAGTGATACTGGCCTCCTGACTGTTCCTCATTCAAGATATTCCATCTCCTGACTACAATTTCACTGCATATCTCCCTCCTCTTCCCTGCCTCTGACATCTTTGACTTCCTTCAAGTCCATCCATAATCCCATGTTCTGAAAGAAATCCTTCCTTCTGAAATTATCTTCAATTTATCCTGTATATATCTTGTTCGTACATAGTTTTTTTTGTATTTTGTCCTTCCAGTTAGATTGTGAGCCCCATGGAGACAAAGACAGTTTTGTCTTTTCTTGGCATTCCTATCACACAGCATAGTGCCTGGCACCTAGTTGACCTCTAATAAATGCTTGTTGACTTGATTGAATGGGATTTATTTTTGCACCATTTTCCTCGTGGAAAGCTCTTCACTCCTCTCCTCTTCTTACCCATACAAATTACAGAAAAACAAAATTTGAGAGTTGGAAAATATCTCAGGGGTCATCTAATCTGGAAATCCCCAGAATAATGTACCCAACATGAGAGGAATAAGATTTGGTGGAAACAGGATTTCAACCCAGATTCTCTGACTCCAAATCTATCTTTCCATACTGGCTTCTTTTTTTAAAAAAGTCATTGGATAAAGGATAAAATCATAGAATAAAGGCATAGATGGCATATTTACTAAACGTTCCGATTACACAAAAATCAAGGGAGAGACAACACATCGGATGACAGATCCAAAATTTTAAAAAGATCCCAACAGGCAAGAACATTGGTCAAATCTAATAAGATGAAATTTTGTAAGGATAAATGTAAAACCTTACACTTGAATTTAAAAAAAGAACTTTATAAATACAAAATGGGGGAGGCATAGCTAGGTAGGAGTTTGTGTGAAAAAGATCTGGAGTGTTTTTTGGTCATCTTTTATTCAATTCAATTTTTTTTTTTTTCAATCAACAAAAGGCTGCCTTTTCTCTCCCCTTCTCTTCCCTCCCCAACATTGAGAATGCAGGAAAAACGAAACTCCTGCTACAAACATGTATAGTTGTACAAAATAAATCCCCCCCCAAAAAAACTGATTAAGTCCAAAAAATTATGTCTCACACTGCATTCTAAGTTCATCAGCTCTCTGTCTAGAGATGAGAAGCATGTCTCATTACCTGTCCTCTGGAATTGTGGTCAGATATTGATCGGAGCTCCTAAGTATTTGAAAGTTGTTTGTTTTTACCATATTGTTATGGTATAAATTGTTCTCCTGTTTCTGCTTATGTCACTTTGTCTCATCTCATACAAAATTTCTCACATTTCTCTGAAACCATCCCTTTCATCATTTCTTTTTAGCATAATAATATTCTATCACACACATAACATAACTTGTTCAGTCATACCTTCTTCAGTTGATGGCTATACCTCAATTTTTAATTTTTTGCCACCACTATAAAGTGGGGATAATAACATTTATTCATTCAATAACCATTTATTAAGCACCTACTATGTACCAGGTACTGTGCTAAACTCTGGGGTTACAAAAAGAGGTAAAAGCAGTCCCTGATTTCAAGGATCTTACAATCTAATGGGGGAAACAACATGCAAACAAATATATATATAGCAAGCTAAATATAAGATAAATAGGAAATAATTAGAAGAGGAAAGCATTGGAATTAAGAGGGGTTAGGGAAGGCTTCCTGTAAATGGTGGAATTTTAGTTGGGACTTAAAGGAAGCTAAGGGCATCAATAGTAGTTGGACTGGAAGAGAAGAGTATTTCAGGCAAGAGGGACAGTCAGAGAGAATGCCCAGAATAGATGGATGGAGCGTCTAGTTCTTGGAATAGCCAGGAGGTCAGAATCACTAGTTCAAAGAGTATGTGTTAGAAAGTAAGGTATAAGAAGATTGTAAAGGTAGGAGGGGGCTAAGTTATGAGGAGTTTTGAATGCCAAACTTTTTTTTCACTTTTTTGGGGGGAGGTTACATTTTAAGTTCCAAATTGTCTCCCTCCCTCCATCCCCACCTCATACTCAAGGCCACCATTTGATGCAGATTTTATAAATATATGTAAAACCATACTATGACTACTTCTATTTATCAGTTCTTTCTCTGGTGATGTATAGCACTTTCTTTCATAGGTTCTTTATCATTGATTTGAGTATTTATGGTACTCAGAATAACTTATTTGTTCACAATTACTCTTTGAACAATATTGCTATTACTGTACATAACGTTCTCTTGGTTCCTCCTCACGTCACTCTTCATTATTTCATTATTTTAAGTCTTTCCATGGTTTTCTAAAATCAACTATTTCTTACATCACAATAGTATTCCATCACAATCATATACCAATTGTTTAGCCATTCCCAAACAGATCATTTTGTATTTGCTCCTGGCGGCAATAAAAAGCTGCTGGAGTTTGTTAAGTAAATAATACTTATTTGCTTAATAAGTAAATTATTTTTATTGCTGCAGCCTTCTGGTGGGTCTGCCTGCTTCAAGTCTCTCCCTACTCCAATCCATCCTCCATTCGTCCACTTAAAAGATTTTCCTAAACACAGGTCCCATTCATCGTGGCTAAATTTGAACTCAGGTCTTTCTGACTCTTAGGGCAGCTAAGTGGCATAAGCAGGAGAGTGCCAGGCCTGGAGGCAGAAAGACTCTTCTTCCTGGGTTCAAATTCAGTCTCAGATACTTACTGTGTCACTGGGCAAGTACTGTATCCTATTTGCCTCAGTTTCCTCATCTGTAAAATGATCTGGAGAAGGATACAGCAAATCACTCCAGTATCTTTGTCAAGGAAATCCCAAATGCGTTTCCAAAGCATTGGACACAACTGAAATGACTGAACAAAGTAGGCACTATATATACTACTAGTATGCCATAAATAGCTTTCAGGTTTTTGACATGATCCTAGAGAGATGGGCTATTCTCCATAGTGTTCTCAACAGATCATCATCAATCAATGCTGAGGCCATTGACCGGTTACCTCAGATTGAAGTCAATCCCTCCTTAGCTGAACTTCCAACTGAAGAAGAGGTTTTGAGGGCCATTAAGCTCCTCTCATGTGGCAAAGCACCTGGTGCTGATTCTATTTCACTGAGATTAACAAGGTAAGGGACCATTGCTCATACAAAAGTTGACCAAAATTTTCCAGGGTATATGGCAAGAGGAGTTATCCCCCAAGAGTTCAAGGATGCCTCCATTGTCCATCTCTATAAAGGTAGAGGGAGTAAATGGTCCTGCAACAAGCACAAGGAGATCTCTCTCTTAATCATTGCTGGCAAAATTCTTGCTACAGTCCTCCTTAATTGGATGATCCTTCAGAAGATGGTCATATACTTGAGAGCCAGTGTGGCTTCAGAAAGGGTCAAGGAACAGTCGATATGGTGTTTGCTGCCCAACAACTCCAGGAGAAA
Organism: Bettongia penicillata ogilbyi; assembly: GCA_023548195.1. Lineage (NCBI taxonomy): Eukaryota > Metazoa > Chordata > Mammalia > Diprotodontia > Potoroidae > Bettongia > Bettongia penicillata. The sequence continues at coordinate 1,834,594 of JAJHZJ010000514.1, forward strand.
TGCTAGCAGCAGAATAGAGATCTGTACACAACATTTGTAGATTTGACCAAGTCCTTTCACACTGTTAGTTGTGAGGGCTTATGGAAGTTTTGTCAAAATTTGGTTGCCCAGAGAAGTTCATCAGTATTGCATGTCAATTCTATGATAGCATGTTTGCCTGGGTTCTGCACAGTGGACAATGCTGTCACGCCTTCCTAGTCACCAGTGGAGTGAAACAGGGCTGTGTGCTTGCTCCCAGGCTTTTTAGCATGATGTTTTCAGCCATGCTGATAAATGCTTTCAATGAGGATGAACATGGCATCAAGGTCTACTACTGTACTGATGGTAAGTTCTTCCATTTGAAAAGGCTACAAGCCAAGACCAAAGTGGAGGGAGTGTTGGTTCATGAATTTCTATTTGCAGATGATTGTGCACTCATTGCAGCCCCTGAAGCTGAGATGCAACAAAGTATGGATCAATTCTCTGCTGCTTGCACTAATTTTGGCCTAATAATTAACACCAAGAAAACACAGGTGCTCCATCAGCCACCACCACCCCATCCATATGTGGTTGCAACAAACGAAGTTTTGAATGCCTGATAAGTTCACTTACCTTGGTAGTGTGCTTTCCAGGGGTGTACACATTAACAATGAGGTTGAGGCACACATTGCCAGAGCTAGCTCAGTGTTTTGGAGGCTCTGAAGAAAAGTTTGGGAAAGAAGAAGTATTAGACTGACTACCATACTGAAGGTCTACAGAGCTGTTGTGCTGACCTCATTGTTGTATGCCTGTGAAACATGGACAGTCTACCAGCACCATGCCAGGAAACTGAATTGCTTCCATTTGAACTGTCTTAGGAAGATTCTGAGGATCACTTGGCAGGATAAGGTACCAGACACTGAAGTCCTTGCTTGAGCAGAACTGCCAAGCATTCAAACTGTGCTTCAGAGAGTGCAGCTCTGATGGGCTGGCCATGTTGTTCAAATGCAAAATGTGTGCTTGTCAAAAAGACTATTTTATGGAGAATTCACATGGGGCAGGAGATCAGAAGAGATACAAGGACACTCTCAAGGTCTTTCTCAAGAACTTTGAATTTGACTGTGCAACATGGGAGACACTGGCACAGGACTGCTCAGCATGGTGTGCCCGCATCAGAAAGGGTGCTATGCTCTATGAGCAAAGCGGAATTGAGACAGCACAAAAGAAATGTAGGATGCACAGATTTGGAGTAACTACTCCAAAAATTCATATAGACTATCTGTGTGTGGTGGAGCATTCTGAGCTCACTTTGGTCTGATCAGCCACAGTCACAGACATACAGAAACTCCACTTTATCATGGTGATGTCATTTTGGTCCTCTTCGAGAACAAAGGACAACGACCAAGCACAGTTCAGGAGGAGAAGGGAGAAACGAAGGCTAGTGTAATCAGGAAACAAGGAGAGACTGGCCCCAGTCCTAGAAAAAGATGAGGGAAGAGGTGATTTAGGATTATGGGTCTAGGATTTCCCAACCTTTGCTAGTAGTTGCAGTATGGATATCAGGAAAAGGAAATCCTGGGAGGGTGTGTAGCCCTAAGGCAAAGTATGTGGGTGGGACAGGGAAATACAGGAGGTTGGCTGTAATTCCTTTAAAGGTTGCCTTTCCAGGGACAGGGATTTTAATAGGAGAAAAGAAAAAGAAGAGAAAATTGTACCAGAGGAAGGGAGGAGTCTAACCAAGGCTTGAGAAAGATTCCGCAAGTGAATACTGTGCCCAGGAGGACAATCTTTCCTCGTTTCACTGTTTACCTAGGGCTTGTCTCTCTTCTCCTAAGGGGAGGCATCGAAGGGAGGTGAGTCCTACAGCATTAGGAACATTGACTGGAAAATTCATGGGATTGTTCACCACAGACAACTAAGTGAGCTCTCTCTCTCTCTCCCTTTCCCTCTCTCCTCTCTCTCTCCTCTCTCTCTCTCTCTCTCTCTCTCTCTCTCTCTCTCTCTCTCTCTCTCTCTCTCTCTCTCTCTCTCTCCTCTCTCTCTCTCTCTCTCTCTCTCCTCTCTCCCTCTCCCTCTCCCTCTCCCTTTCCCTCTCTCCTCTCTCTCTCTTCCTCTCTCTCTCTCTCCTCTCTCTCTCTCTTTCCTCTCTCTCTCTCTCTCCTGTGTCAAGCACACAGTTCTTCACCCAGTAAGCATTTAATAAATGTTGATTTGATCTGAATGATCAACAATTTAAATCAGCAAGGGGTATATGGCTTGGAGTCAGACATTTTCATTCCTTGAGTCCTGAACGAGCCTTTGTGCATGGTCTCCCTTCTTTTTCCCACATTGACCCTCTACCCCCACCGCTAGGAACCCAGCAATGTTCATTAACACAAATTTTAATTTCATGGAATACCTTAGGGGTTTTTTGCCTCATGAATATTTCAATAGTCAAGACTCTTAACTATGTCCCCTTTGGCAATTACTGCGAACAGTCGTTAGTGAGCTGGCTTGAGGTCGTTATTTGTCTATTGGAAGTTTTTGATCAGCTTGGCTTTAAAAAAGAATTTGATAATCAAGGGAATTTATATTCCTTACCATGAGAGAGCTCCTCCAAATCCATTTTTTATGTTGGGAAGCAAGGCTTCAGTATTATAAGTAGGCTGGGTAAGATGTAATCCTTGAAGAAACTTGTTGTTGAGAAAACTCAGCATCTAATGTCTATGTCTTTCTTTTTAGACATTGCATTCTAGGCCTCACATTAATGGTCTCTCTCATGCAAGCACCTGAGAGAGGTGTCCCTCTTGTTCCTAGGAAAAAGTGGCCCTGTGGGTAGGAAAGAGGAAATTTTGAGTGTTTTCACATTCTTATACCCTATTTCCTAAACATATCCCCTGCATTTCCTCACTTCCAGACCTCTGTCCAACTGTTTTCTCATCTTGAACAAATCTTAGGACTTGGGCCTTGAAAATCAAATAAGACTTGACACTTTTTCTCACATCCCTACTCTGTTCCCCATGTCCCAACATCACTTCTCTTTCTTAACTATTTCCATCTCTCTTGCTCTGTTTCCATATTCTTCCTTCTGTGAATAGGGGACCAAATAAGCCTAATCATGGACTTCAGAGTGTGAGCTGCTATGACTATCTCCACTCTCTTAACTACCTGCTTAAGAAACTGACTTTTGACTGGTTCCTGGACTGGAACTCAAAAGGCACTAACTGGCCAAGGCTCTCCTATAGTCCCTGGTTGTGATGGAGGAAAGACTTAATGTGAGCCTCTGGGTGGGGAGAAAGGTCTCAGGTCATCATGTCTGCACTCAGCCTAGCATATGGCCAAGAATACAGCTCTCTGTTCTTTGCCTTTGGGGATGTGTTCTTTCCTCAATCAATTAATGATTAGACTTGTGAGCTTTGAAAAATTGGCAGAGGGCGTCACCAAAGATCTGAGCACTGGAGTCTAGGAAAGACGTTATGCATAGCTGAAGGGTAAAAAGCAAAGTCTTGATGCATCATTGAAGTGAATCCAAGGTCGGTCTCCAAGAGGCCTCATTGATGCTGCATTAGGAAGTGACCTCAGTAGTGTGAACGTTTGGTAGAGAATGCCTTAAGACTGAGTCTACTCTCCTCTGGCTTCAAGGTAGTTGTAGAGGAGGCATGGTCCTGGGCATTGGGAGAAAGTATTTGTATTTCTGTTCTTGCTGTATCTTTTCAATAAGCATCCCATTGGAAAAGCTTATTGATGTTAATTGGTTAAGTGAAATTGAGGTGGTGGGAGTTATCAGTGACATAAGGGAGATATTCAATTGAAACTAATGATTAATATTGAGAAGAACATACTAGAATGGGGGCTTGAACCGATGGTATTACAGAAATCCTCAGTCCCTCAGGGCTATTTCTAGTACCCTGAAGGGGAGACCATAGTCTTCCTCTAAAGGATCTGACTCAGTGGATGTGTAGTTTGGGATAAGGATCCCAGAGATTATAAGGGCTTTATTTGCATTAGTATTATTTATTTTGTGTGCATATCTTTTTCCTCCAATTAAATGAAAATCTCCAAGAAGTGAGAAACGGTGTCCTTTTTATCTACATGTCTTCCACAGCATCTAACAAAGAGCTTGTACATAATAATGTCACCTATTTATAATGCTTTAAGATTTATATGACATGAGCACACACACACACATACACACACACACACACACACACACACAATAACTGTAATGCAAACATCACCCTTATAATCTCTTGAGTCCTTATCCCAAATTCTATATCCACCGATTCTGGTCTCTCAATGCAAGAGAAGTCAAAGGACTCATCCAGAGTGATACAAGGGCTATACATCAGGTCCTCAAGTCTCCAAATCCAATCCTCTTTCCACTGATCTAAGGGATGAAGAAACTGAAGTTCAGAGAGGTTCAATAGTTTGCCAAGAGTTCCACAGATAGTGAGTGATGATGTCAAAGTTTAAATAATTGTCTTCAGACTCCTGTCCAGTGCTTGTAACACAACAGTAAATACTGGGAGCACTGTCTGGGACTGTTGTTGAACCTCCCTTTTTTTTTTTTTCCCTTCTCCCTTATATATGATTATTTTCTCTTTTCTGACTTCTTACTTTTGGGAGAAGAACAGTATTTTGGAAGACTTCTTTCAATAAAGCCTCTTTTGTAGAACTATGAGGTATCAACTCAAAGATGTTTCCTTCTGCAACGCCCATGTTGATCCTTTTTGGAGAAGTTCCTGAGCCAGTTTAAGATGGCAGTCAGGCATCTTGGACAATGATGACATTGACAAAATTGTGAAGTCATCAAGGTTTTTCTTTAGAAATCCCTTCTGCATCCATCACCCCCATCCATCACCCCCACTTCAGGCACTCTGGCCTTGCTGCCCTACCCTTGTCCTCCCCACCATCAAAATTAGCTTTCAGCAAAGGTTGAAATAGCAACCAATTATAGCTTAGTAAGAATAAGTTTCAGTCCCCCTCTTAGGGAAGTTTATACTTTAACACAATTACTGATTTTAAGTTAAAGATTTTATTCTTTTTAAAATATGTTTCAGGCATCAGAGATGTTATGGGAACATCCCTAATGCACCTGGAATCACACCTCACAGGGAGATGTATACATCATTGACAAGTTGGGTTGGCTTTCGATATAATGTCTGGATGTGAGACAGTATGGCATAACAGGGAGAACTACAGATCTGGCTTTAGTGCATCTGTATTCCATTGAGATTGGGCAAGTAATTTCACCTCTTTGAGGCATCAATTTTCTTATTGATAAAATGAGGTGGAGTCAGAAGACTCAGGTTCTAAACCCTCTCTAATGGTAACAACCTTTGTGGCCTTACGTCAAGTTACTTAACCTCTCTTAGACTCAGTTGTCTCACCTGTAGAATAAGCAGGCTGCATTAGAGGGTCTCTAAGGTCCACTGCAGTTCTAAACCTCAATATCCCCTTCCGTTTTCCTGGGTGGCCTAAGCCTTCCTTTGTGTAGCACCTGGTAGACTCTGCTTTAAGGAAATCTCATATGGAAAAAAGGAAATTAGGTGGTAGAGTGGATAGAGTGCCAGGCCTGGAGTCTGGAAGACTCATCTTCTCGGGTTCAAATGTAGCCTCAGACACTTCCTAGCTATGTGACCTTGGACAAGTTACTTCACCCTGTTTGCCTCAGTTTCCTTATCTGTAAAATGAGCTAGAGAAGGAAATGGTGAAGCCCTCTAGCATCTTTGCCAAGAAAACCCCAAATGAGTCGTGAAGAGTCAGACATGACTGAAAACAACTGATCAACAATAACGTATAGGAAAATTCATTTCTAACAAACAGCCCCAGTAAGAGAAATTTACTTTAAAAAGAGGTTCTTCCCTTTGCAAAAGAATTTAGGAAAAATTCCCAGAAAACAGGTACTCCCATAGTTAATGTCAAAGAAAATTCCATTGATCCAAGTTGGATTCACACAAAACTTGTCAGGAAGATAAAATAAGAGGATGCATAAGGTCCCTTCTCCCAGGATCTATCATAGTAACTTAGCATGTAGTCACAGTTGTTACTTGAATTAAAATGTTGGAACTGAATTACTGCATTGGAAATTCTATGTTTCTAAAGTTATTCATTCTGTAAAGTGAGGGACATTTGTACTGAAACAGCTTCACGGGAAGGAGGAAGGGATTGGAAGGGGTAAATGGCAGTTGTTTTTAATGCCTACTGGATGTTTCCATCCCAATGCCCTGTTTCCTTTTCCAGGAACCTGAGCCTGTGGTCTCTCTGGTTTCACTTTTTGTCATAAGATGGGGAGATCTGAAACACCCTGCCTTGTCCTTGAAGCTCTGTCACCTGACCCCAGGCAAAGGCTCAGCCAAATTTTCCATTCGTATTCCAGGTCTTTGCCCAGGGTAGGCTCTGGAACTTTAAGTTCCATGGCCCAGCAGCAAGAGGGGTTTGCCCAGCCTAGCTTGAGTGGGCAGGGTTCACATTAGCTAAGTCTCCCTTCTGCCCAGCCTACCCATTTCTTCCTGCCTCTGTTCCCCATGTTTCTTCCCCTCCTGCTACCATCTCATTTGCTGATAAGACATTCCGGCAACGCTGGCTCTTCCAATGCACTCATCCCACACATCTTCCTCAGAGTTTTTGCATATTCTCCACTCTCAGAATGCCCACTCCCTTCCCCAAACCATTCACATTCTTTCCATTCTTCAAGGTCTGCTAAAATCTAACCTCTTCCACGAAATGGACACTATGCTGAATTTCTATAGCACTCAAGGAACTTACCATTTATTGTACTGTACTGTTCTCTAACCATTTCACTGATAGGGCTCTGGTCTCCCTTACTAGACCATCAGAGGGCATATTGAGAGTACAGACACTATCTTCTATCTCTGCCCTCCATACCCACTTCCCCTATCTCCATATAAATATCTAGTGTGTATCTGCCTACCCAGTAGATGCTGAAAAGATAATTCTAGAATGAATGAATAAATGAAGTGTTATTAATAAGCTTTGATGCCCACCTCTCTCCTTTACCTCCCTGAGGGAGTTAGAGCAGGGCTGGGAAAGCAATGGAAAGGTTTGACTTCTGGGACCTCTCAGCTTCTAGCAAAGGCAAAAACTCAAGGCTTGGGAAACAGCAGCAGGAGTACTGTCGATCTGGATTGTAACCATGCAGTCCCCTGAACAGGGCAGGGGAAAGGACCAAGGCTCTGCTGCAATTTAGCCTGGAGGAGGTGGGGGATGGGGGAGGAAAGGGGTAGAGAAAGAAAAGCAGAAGGGAGACACAGAAGGAATGTCAGAGACTGAAAGAGAGAGGAGAGAAAGAGACATAGAAAGAGAGAGAAGGAGAGGGAAGAGATACAGACAGAAAGACAGAGACAGAAACAGAAAAGGAGGGGAGGAGGGAGACATTGAAAGAGAGAGGGAGAGAGAGGAGAGGGAAGGAGATACAGACAGAAAGACACAGAAATAGAAAAAAGAGAGGGGGAGGGAGGGACAAAGCGGGAGGAGAGAGACAGAGAAAGAGAGGGAGAGGGAGAGGGAGAGAGAGAGAGAGAGAGAGAGAGAGAATTCTTGCCATGAAGATCCTAAGCCACATGATGTGGGCTTGTTGATATCCCCAAGACTAATTGTTTCAATTAATAATACCACTCTATAAAATTTCAGCTGCTGAGTGCAACTGGAAGGAAAGATGACATAATGTATAAATAATTCAGATGGGCGATCGTATTGTGCTCCCAGGGACCTCCATTAAGGGGCTGCAGAGCGGCTGCCGCAGCTCTCACAAAAACCTGGCTCACACTCTAGCAGCATTGACTGGTCCTGAGCTTCTGCCCACACTGCAGGGTCCAGGAGTCCAATGGGCAGTGCCCCATCCCCACCCCCATCCCCACTCCAGTACCTCCAAGGCACCCTAGGCTGAGGTGGGGAGTTCTGCCCCTGAAAGGGAGGGGAGGATACTCAGAAGCTCCTTGAGTGTATTTAATTCAGCTGTTACCTTCTTCTTCCTTTTCATCTTCCTGAATGCATCCTTTTCTCACCTTTCTTTACTTGGAAATTCTCAAGCTAATCCTCTCTCCCTTGCCTCTCTTCCAGGACAAAGGACGTGTCATAGAGATGTGTGAAGCTGATTTGTCTCAAGTGGTTTTCATCATCACCAAAAAGCCTTCTTTCAGTATCTCATGCACCAGTCCAAGCTCTCCCTCAATCCAGGAACTGACAAGCCTTTTTTTTTTTTTTTGTCCAAATTGCCTTTTGTCCAGATGTGGACATCAAGGACAAGTCAAAATGGTCAAGGTGATTAAACTACTGGATAATCAGCTTTACTCTTAGGGAGTGGAGGGAGACCCCCATTCTTCCCTCTCCATGTTGCTTTCTAGCTGCAGAGTTCTTTGTCTGAGGTTATTCCCAGCAATCCTTTTCATTGACGTCTGTGACCAATCTGCCTCCTTCAGTCAGGCCAAGTTCCTTTAAATGGATCTTGCAGACAATCCTTTCCGTGGGCGAGAGGAAGCATCAGAAGAGGCAAGATGGTTCAGTTGGAAAGGTAGTGAACTTGGTATAGGGAGTAGAATTCCCCACTTGGAGTCAGGAAGATGGAGTAGGAATCCTTCCTCAGACACTTATTAGCTGTGTGACCCTGGACAAGTCACTTAAAACTCTCTGGGCCTCAATTCCCCATCTGCAAAATGAAGGGGTTAGAATAGATGGATAGCAGTTCAAATAAATCTGCTCTCAGAACCCTCCTAAGTCTAAATCTATGACCCAGACAGACCTTCCTATTGGGACCCAGAGTAAAATGAACCTGTGAAGAGGTCCTAGGAGGAATGGTTTGTGTTTTCAACCTAAAGATGGTCTCTGAGAGTCTTACCTCAGTCCTAATCCTCCTATTTCAAGGGAAAGAACATAGCTCATTCCCAAGACATGCATTTCCCTGCCTGAAATGGTCTCCTTACTCAATCAGTCAGTAAAGCTTATTAAGTTCCTTTTAGGTGCTAGGTGTTGTGCAAAGCTCTGGGGATACAAAGAAAGGTTAAAAAAAAATATTACTCTAGAGTTCACAATTTAATGGGGTAGACAACAAGTAAACAGACATGTATAACCAAATGATCCATAATTGTATAATCACTGACCTGAGACACTTGGCACTTATTAGTTGTATGACCCTAAGCAAGTCACTTAACTCTCATTGTCTCCAAAAATTAAAAAAAATTTTAAATAATCATATAACCAACAGAAGGAAGGCCTTAGAATTAAGAGGAATCAGGAAAGGCTTCCTGTGGAAGGCAACAGTTTATTTAGTATTTGAAGGAAGTCAGGGAAACCAAGGGGCCAAGATGAGGAAGGAGAGCTTTCCACGCATGGGGGACAGCCAGTAAAAAATGCCTGGCCCAAGAGCGTCTTGTCTGACAAACAGTCAGGAGGCCAGCATTGCTGTATCAAAGCGTATGTGGGGAGGGCTTGTTACACAGAAGACTGGAACGGGGGCAGATTGTAAGGGGCTTTCAACACCAAACAGAGGGTTTTATATTTCATCCTAGAAGTAATAGGGATCCACCAGAGTTTACTGGGGGGGGGCGGTGTGTGTGATATAGTTAGCCCTGCACTTTAGGAAGATGGCTTTGACTGCTGATTGGAGGATGGGTTGCAGCAGGGAGAGACTTGAAGCAGGCAGACTATTGTAATAGTCCAGGAAGTGTGGCAGTGTTGGAGGAGAAGGGCAATCAACAGGCCTTGGCAAGAGATCAGCTATAGCGGTGAGAGTGAAACGTAGGTTTTGAGATTTGACTCCATGATGATGCTGCTGCCCTCAATAGTGACAGGGAAGTTTGGAAAGAGGGAATGATGGGGTAAAGATAACGAGTCCAGTTTTGAACATGATAGTTTTATAATGTCTACAGGACATGCATTTCAAGATGTCCGAAAGGCAGTTGGAGATTGAAAGACTCTAGATCAGCAGAGAGATTAGGGCTCGGGAAGTAGTACAATCATCTCTATGCTCATGATTTGAGAATTATCAACATAAAGCTGGTAATAAATACATGGGAGCCAATGGGAAATAATACTGAGGGAGGAGAGAAGAGGACCCAGGTGACTCCTAGGTTAATGGGTATGTCCTGGATGGAGATCCAGACAAAGAGATGGAAAAGGAGTGAAGTAGGAGGAGAACCAGACCAGAGGAGAGTCACAAAAACCTAGAGAGAAAAGGATCATCAGTAGGGTCAAAGGCTGCAGAGAGGTCAAGAAGGATGAAGGGTGAGACAAGGCCATTAGAGAGTCCTTGCTATTTGTTCATATCCTACCCATCTTACTCCTAGGGAGACATAAATAGAAAACATGCTAGCCTTGGAGACATAGTGGATAGAGTCCTGGCATGGAGTCAGGAAGACATTAGTTCAAACCCCACCTAAAGCTGAGTTTAGCAGCTAGGTGGCTGAAGGAATAGAGCACTGGGGGCAGTTCAAATCTAGCTACAGACACTATCTGTATGACCCTGGGCAAGTCACTTAACCCTGTTTGCCTCAGTTCCTCATCTATAAAATGAACCGGAGAAAAAAATGGCAAACCAGTACAAGCATCTTTGCCAAGAAAACCCCAAATGGAGTCACTGAGAGTCAGACATAACTGAAAATGACTAAACAAAAAACCTGAGTTCTAATCCAGTCTCCAACACTTATTAGTTGCATGACCCTGGGCAAGTTACAACCTCTGTCTGTCTCAGTTTCCTCAACTAAAAAATGGGGATGATAATAGTAGTCCAACCTCCCAGGGTTGTTATAAGGATCAAGTGAAATAATATTTGTAAAGTACTTGGCACAGGGCCAGCCAGATAGCAGATCTTTAATGTTTCTTTTCTTGCTTACAGTCAAAAGCCTTGGGACTCTGCCACCTATTAAGTTATTAGCCACAGGAACATGGACAAGTCATTTCTCTTGAGCTCCTCCATGCAAACTAAGGATGATAACATGAGTATTCATTACCTATTCCTCAGGGCTGCTGGGGAGAAAGTGCTTCATAAACTGTAAAATACCATATAATTATGAGTTATCACTATTATTATTACTCACCACCTACCTTGACTGCCTCCACTTGGATTTTCTACCATCCCACAGCCCACACTGATCTTTTCCTCCTCCTCCAGACTCCTCCGGTTTTTACTGTCAATGCTGTTCATTTGGCATGTGTTTCTCATTGTCTCATCCCATTATTTAACTCGTCTATCTCAATGACCTCCTATGGCAGTGACTGTCTACACTGCAAATCCTTAATTAGGTACTCTGGCAGCACTCTTCTTTGTTTTTGCATCTTGTTTTTCCAACTAGATTGTAAACTCTGTGAGAGCAGGGATGTATCTTAGGATAGCAGTTCACTTTCCTATAGTGCTTTTCTTACAACAACCTGCCAGCTGGTTGGGGAGTATCCTTATCCCAATCTTAAGGGATGCTGATGTTAAATGACTTGTTCAGGGAAGCAGCAGTTCTCAAGGTGGGGTCTTGGGACCCATAGGGGTCTCTGAGATCCTTTTGGAACATTTACAAGGTCAAAAATTTTCATAATAATCCTAAGAAGTTTTAATCACTAATATAGTAAATATCAAAAGACATGACCCACATAAGCACAAGTTCTTTAGGGAAACCTCAATATTTTTAAAAGTATAAAGAGGCTGAAAGACCAGAAAATTTGAGGATTGTTGATGCAATGCAAAGAATGCTGGACTGAGTATCCAGAAGAACAGAGTTCAAATAGCTCCACGGCTATGGGAAAATCACTTAACCTCTGGGACTGAGTTTCTTCATCTGTATAATGGGGCTAATCATAACCATACTTTCCTGAGATTGTTGTAAAGTCTAGTGAGATAATGTATTTAAAACACTTTGCAAACTTAAATGTCCTCTCAGTTATCATCATTATTGTCCAGGGTCATGTAGCTGGTGGACAGCTAGATGGTGCAGTGAATAGAGTGAATGTTGGAATCTGGAAGACTCATTTTCATGAGCTTAAATCTCACCTCAGACACTAGCTGTGTGACCCTGGGCAAGTCACTAAACACTGTTTGCATCAGTGCCTCATCTGTAAAATGAACTGGGGAAGGAAATGACAAACCATTCCAGTATCTTTGCCAAGAAAACCCCAAATGGGGTCATAAAGAGTCAGGCACGACTGAAATGACTATACAGCAGTAGCATGTAACTGGTAAGTGTCAGAATCAGGACTAAAATCCAGTGTTGTTTCAGGCATCTTACAGTCTCTTCTCTATCTCCACACTGCCTCCAACTCCCCTGCCCAAAGCACTTGGGGTTAGACATTTGATACATGAATGAATAAATGAATAAATCATAGATCATCAGTTCAGAGATCTAGCTCTAAAAGGGACTCCAGAGGGCATTTAATATAGACCACACATTTTACAGATGAGAAAACTGAGGCTGAGAGATGTTAATGACTTTCCCCTATGGTCATACCGTTAGTAAGTGCCAGAGAAAAGATTTAAGCCTGGGTCTTTCTAGCTCCCAATCTAGACCTCTATCCACTACCTCCACCTTGTCTTATTTACTAGAAAAATAAACTACTAAAAGTTTTCCATCTACCCTTTAGGAAGCTGGATTGAAAAATCTTTCACTGACCTCCAGAATTCTTGTAGTTGAACCCTGGTAGGAAAGGGAGACGAGGTGTGTCCAAGAAAAATCCCCTTTTCATCTATGCCCCTTAGGGGGATCCCCAAATCCTTAGTGACTATATTGACACCATCTCCCTGATCAGGGACATAAAGGCTGAGGGAGAGGTAATCCTCAAGAGTACCCAGGCCTCAACCAGTCTAAGGTTTCACAGTTACCCTCTTGGTGCATTGCAAAGCCGATAGGTGACCGGTGTTGATTACAGAGCACAGGTGTCCTGTGCTCAATGCTGTTTATCAGGACCCTGTCTCCCTCTTCATTCTTTCCTTGTCTCTCATCTTTCTGTCTGCTACTCCAGCGAATCACTCTGGAAAAGATCCCTTCCACCTGCCTGGAGACCCAGGAGAGGCCCATGAAAACATCTGAAGACGATTCCAATTGTTCACCTGCCTTCCTGCTAGAAACCTGTAATGTTCTGAGCCAACCAGAACTCTAGTTGATCCTGGAGGTGGTTACCAATACTTATTATGTCTTAAGCCCTAGAAGGATCTATGGAGCCCAGTCCTATGTTAGATTTGGAGTGAAATAGGGAAATACAAGATGAAGTCTCCGTTCTCAAGGAATCCTCACTCTGGTTAGAGAAGTGAGAGTAACATATAGAAGAGAAAAACATCCAAGGCAGATTACTCAGGTGTAGAATCTGCTGGTATACACTATGCCTGTTCATCAGTTAATGTCTCATCTTCTCCAACATTGTATTGAGGGTAGGAACTCAACCTTTTCCTTCCCTCATATCCCTCACAGGACCCTGCATAGGACTGACCACCCAAATATTGGTGGGTGCTTATTTTGGGGAGGTATATGGGCTTGCACTATAGTGGAGAGAAGGCTGGTATTGGAGTTAGTGGAGCTGGGTTCAAACTGGGCTCTGACTCCAGACAGGCTACGTCAACGATTTAGACCTCATTTTCTTCATCTGTAAAATTAGGGAGTTGGGCTAAATGATCTCTAAGTTCCCTGTTGGCATTTTGATACTGCTTCTCTGTTATTTCTAAAGCATATTACATTTTTCTCTAGGTTACACCCCTACCTCTCCACCTGGACTTTTCCTCCTGTGATCTTCATCGTCTCCTTCCTCCATTTTAGCTTCCATGCTTGAGTGGGAGCTCCTTGAGACCAGGGGCTTTCTTTCTTTAGGTTTGTATGCCTTGACCACACAATGTAGTAGAAGGATTCTATGTGATCATGGGTAAGTCACTTAACATTTATGAGCCCCAGATGAGGCTAATAATACTTATACAACCTATATCCTAAGCTTTACTTTGTAAATGGCAAAGAATTCTTTAAATATGAACTTATGGGATAGTCAAGAAACACTAGATGAGTGAATAAGTGAGCTAGAGGAGCCCATACTCCAGGTAATGACATTAGATGAGTTGCTGGTTTCTGTGGGTAAGCAATGCCATACGCGCTGTTAGGAGGACCCCAGGAGGAAAGGATGAAAAAAATAAAAACAACTTTGGGGTTCCTCAGCTCCAAGGAAATACAAGCTCCCTACAGTGACACTGGAGTACTTTCTCTCCCAAAATTTGTGAGTATCCCTTATGGAGCCTGAACACTTCAGGTCCAGTCCCAAGATGGCTGGTGTTCAGAATGATGTTTATTTGGTATTTCTGAGTGCCTTTTGGTCATTTAATTTTAGCAATACTGGTTGGATGGGTGTGGGCTGGGAGAGGTTAGGGGGTAGGAATAGAAATTGTGTGATAATTCCGTCTGATAAACTCAAAAGTTGGAACAAGGAGGTGCAGTTTGGGGACCAGAATGAGTCCAATAGCCACCTTGTAAGGTGGTACCTGCTCAAGGATATCTGCCTAACCCACTGAGCCTCTGGGTTAAAGAACCCCTATTTCAAGGTCCCTATTGTAGTGTAACAATATTGCCAAGAAATAATAACGTCCTACATTCAGGACTGGGTACTGAGGAGGTGCACTCTAGAATAGGCCCACTTCAAAAGGAGAGAAGAGAGAAGGAGGTGGAATAGAAATGCAGGCCCAGGTGGCATGTGCCTAGAATGCCTTTAGCCTGGAGCAAAGATGTTCATTGCACAAGAGGAGATCATGCTTACTATTGAAATGCCCCATGGGAGAGGAAACGCAGTGACTGATGTTGTGTTGAGATGAAAAGGTTATTGCTGGATCCTCTTCTGAAAGGGGGCTTTGGTTGAGGTTATGGACACCCAAAGAGAAGTTTAGGACTGTTGGGGGGCCCAGGAAGTCTGATATTCCTCTGCCTCCTAACACTGGAGGGAAGGGACGTGCAGAGGTTGGTCCTGATGCCTTGTGCGTGTCCTGGAGTTCCCCCTTCTCCTCCCCTGCCATTCTGCTCTCTCCTCCATCACAAGCCAGGGCATGGCTCCAAGAAGCTGCTCCAGCTGCCTGCAGGCTCTCTGCATGGAGTAGCTGGGTCTTACCTCATCTCCCTGACCTTGCTGCAATGCTCAGAACCGGTAGTTTGGGGCTGTAAATCAAATCACTCCTATCTCTGGTACCTTGGTGTGCCTGCTGGACTTAGAAAAGTCACATCCTCACCTTGAGAATCACCTTCTTTAGGCATCAACACCATGGTCAGCCACCATGGGATGGTCTCAAACCAGAAGGTGTGAGATCACTAGAATGGGATCCTGATGAACTAGGTATGGTATCCCCTTAGAAATGGTATTTTAAAATTAATCCAGCTGGATGGAGCGTTGATAATAATTCATATCTAATAGGCATTAAGAGGCAAAGCGCTTTCTCAATTTGATCTCATTCTTTCCTCACAATAGTGAGGTAGATGCTGTTATTATCTCCATTTTAGAGATGAGAAAACTGAGGATAGGAGAAGCTAAGTAATTTGCCCAAGGTCACATAACTGGCTAGTAAATGTCTAAGGCAGGCCTTGAACTTAGGTTTTCCTGTCTCCAATTCCCTGTGATCCATTCATCATTCCACAGAAAACTACTCCATCCCATGATTTCGTTTGAATTCCATGGGATTGGCTATATAAAATGGAACTTATTTCAGTTTATATGCTTGCAGATTTAGAGCTAGAAAGGGACCTTAGTATTTTATCAAGGCCAACCTTTTCATTACATAGATGAGAATACTGAGGTACAGCAAAGTTATATAACTTGGCTGGGTTCCTACAGTCAGGAAGCATCTGCAGGAGGATTTGAACATAGGCCTGCCTCACTCCAATTCCAACTCTCCATCCACTCTATCAGCTGCCTAGCTTATTTTTCCTTTTTCTTTCTGTTCTCTTTTTGGCTCCCCTTAGGACAGAAGAGGAGGGACCATTCAAATCAGTTCAGTTTGTCCTTGGCAAGCATTTTGAGCAAAAAGTTTGAATGGAAGGGGTGGGGGAGCTGTTGGAATGTTTGGCTGAAATGGGGTTCAGGGAATTTCTGATTTCAAGGACCTATGCTTAACCCCACCCCACTCCTGCCCCCACCACTGTGGCCTATATAATGGAGAACTGGGTGGCTCTCGACGACCAATGGGGATGGGAGTGGAAGGCAGTCAGGACTGCCATTCTTAGCTCCTGTCCATAGTTTTCCTAGCAAACTGGGTGGATTCTCTTCGCAATTCGATGTACTTGCAGTTGCTGTGAATTTTCTTTGGCAAAAATGGATGGTTTAGAGTCTGGGTTGGTTTTTTTTCTTTCTTTCTTTTTTTTAAAGCAACCACTTTTTCTCCACAAAATAGCAGTTTTTCATTTGCAAAAAATGGTCTTATGCTTTTGCCAAACTGCAGTTAGGAATTGTGACTGAATTGCCAAACTGGGAGCCCAGGTCCCATTTGGTCTTTGCTAGCCTTGCAATTTCTTTCCCATAGTTTTTCCCATGTCATTAATCCCTAGGACTGACAAGCAGCCCACTAGGATCTGGCCAGTGCTGTGATTTTTAATAAAGTAAACTAAAATTTAACCACCAGCAGGTCTTCCTCCACCCACACACTCACACACACACATATATTCTCTCTCTCTCTGCCCCCCCACATACATACACATGCAGGCACACTCACACACACACACACACAGACACATATTCTCTCTCTCTCTCTGCCCCCCCACATACATACACATGCAGGCACGCTCACACTCACACACACACACACACACACACACAGACACATATTCTCTCTCTCTCTCTGCCCCCCCACATACATACACATGCAGGCACACTCACTCACACACACACACACACACACACACACATATTCTCTCTCTCTCTCTGCCCCCCCACATACATACACATGCAGGCACGCTCACACTCACACACACACACACACATATTCTCTCTCTCTCTGCCCCCCCCCACATACATACACATGCAGGCACACTCACACACACACACACTCACACACACACACACACACACACACACACACACACTCCATCTTCCCATTTATCGGTTGGGAGATGCCATCTTTTCTGCTCTGTTGATTGGATTCTGACCCAGTCTGGCAGATGAGCTAGGAGTCTGTTATGAGCAGGCTGCTGAAAACAGCCTCCTTATTTTAAACCTGCTGGTGGGACTCAGAATGCAAATTCAGTTTCAATGCAGTAAAAAGAGAGAGAGAGAGAGAGAGAGAACATTCCCTAGCTTGTAAAATTCAGCCTGGCTCATGAGATTCTTTCATCTGGGGGCCTTCTCCTGCATCTTTTTCCTTATAACCTGTTCTTCCAAGCTGGTTTACAGGTAGCAGGGCTTCAGGCTTCCCCCCATCCCTGGATGTCTTCCTCTCTGTCCCTCCTCTGTGTCACATTACCACACTCATCTTCACAAAGATGCTTCTCCTAATGCATCTCAGAGGGTGCTCACATCATGCTCTGACAGATTCCACTGTGCTGCAGTGAAGGGTGTAGTCCCTGCTGACATACAGCTTTTCAAAGTGACAAATTGCATTAGACTATTCCTTATTAGCTCCAGTGTCAAGCAGGAGCCTGGTGCCTGGTGCCTGGTTAGGCTTGTGCCTGGGTGATTAGCAGCAAGGAAGCTGAATGGGAGTATTGTCCCCCACCCCCCTCTGGCATTATTGTTTCTAGGCCAGGCTGTAGTCCTTGGGCTAATTCATCCCTTTGCCCTGCTGAGAAGGCTGTGTTCTGAATTCTGGTCCTCTGTTTTCAGTATACAAGGAAACGGAATATGAGGTCCTTCTTCCTGCTGAGAACGGCTACCGCATGGGATCTGGTGTGGAGTATCCCATTCAGAAATGTAGGACCTGGGCTAAGCTCATGTGCATGCCTGGAGAGAGAGCCTTCCACAGGATGGGTGGGCCAGAATAGGGCAGGGTGGGGGAGAGGTCAGGAGGGGTGGGAAGGGGGGAATCTCTGGAATTAAATGGCCTGCACCCATTTCTTACCTTATTGTGACTTTGCCTTCTGTTTTGCCCAAGGGCAGTGCCTTCCTTCCATATCACATTGGGGGTTCCCCAAGGTCAGGGAATATCTCCTCCATGAGGAAAATTCTGTCCTTTCCTAGTGCCCAGTAGAAGGATGGAGATGGGTGGCTGGTGGTTATGAATTAATTCAGTTAACTATTTCCTCCCCCACAAAACACTGAATACTCATGAAAATTGAGGCAAATTAGAAGGAAAAGGAACGGCAGTGTACATTTAATACCTAATATCATCTAATGTCTCATTTTTGAAATTCATAATAATGATATAATTGATAATGATGATAAATGATAATAAAAGCTAGCATGTATAGAGTGCCTTAAGGCTTACAAAGCACTGTACATATGCTACTTCATTCGATCCTTACAAGCACACTGGGAAGAGGATGCTTTTTTATTCTCATTTTACAGAAAAGGAAAATAAAGCTCAGAGAGGTGATTTGCCCCATGTCACACCCCTAATTGGCCTCTGAGAAAGGATTTGAA
Organism: Bettongia penicillata ogilbyi; assembly: GCA_023548195.1. Classification (NCBI taxonomy): domain Eukaryota; kingdom Metazoa; phylum Chordata; class Mammalia; order Diprotodontia; family Potoroidae; genus Bettongia; species Bettongia penicillata. The sequence goes on from JAJHZJ010000514.1 coordinate 1,853,056, forward strand.
GTCAGATTTTCCTTTCTTCAGGTCCAATCCCGTATCCACTATACTACCTAGCTGCCTGTTCACTGGACATATGTAGGTTATAATGCCCAATGCCTTAGCCCTCATGGTAGGTGCATAGTCTATGTTTGTTTTAATTGAATATAGAGGTGACCTGCTCAGTCAATGAAGCGTGTGGTGGAGAAAGTGCAGACAGGAGAGGATATAGTGAATAGAGTGCTGTGCTTGGAGTCAGGGATATCTGAGTTCAAATCCTACCTCTCCCATTTACTGGCCTTGCAACCCTGGGCAAATCACTGAACCTCCACAAAGTTCAGGCAGCTCTGCAGGTCTTACCTACTATCACAGACGAAGCCGTTAGTGGAGGGAGTATCTCGCTGGGTGACTCTTTTTCCTGCTCCTACTTAGCTGAAAATAGAATAGTACTTAATTTCTCAGATTCCTCTAGGCAAACTATGGCTAGGACCATTATCCCCACCTCCAGCTATGTTTACTGCTCAGCTCCTTGTAACCCACCCACCTCCAACCAAAGGAAATAAAGTTAACCATCAAAACAAAACAAAACAAAACAAAAAAGTCAAATCTCCAAAGACTGCACATTTATAACATGCCCTGCTAAATTATTCTGAAGATGTCCTGTATGGAACGTGCATAATTTATCGAGCTGTATCAGATAAGGAGGCCCTAGCAATGGGGGCTCTTGGGCATTCATGGAGCTCCAAGGCAGCTCCAATGTAGCATATTTAACGATTTACCAAAGCTGGGAATTTACTGTAGTCATGTCTTTGTGTCCTCATATGCTCTTTGAGAGTCGGGGGAGAAGGTGGTGATAGGAGGAGAAAGAAGAAGGAAGGGAGATGAAGGGAGCGACAAATGGGAAGGAGGCAGAGGGGGAGAGGGTGATGAATTCCTGATTCAGTCAGATTCTACTTTGGTTTTCTGGCTGGGAATATAATCCCCTAGGATTGGTACCTTGTTATTTATTGTTCAGTCTATCAGTTGCATCAGATTCTTTGTGACCCATACAGCATTTTCTTGGTAAAGATACTGCAATGGTTTGCCATTTCTTTTTCCAGTGTATTGAGGCAAATAGAAGTTAAGTAATTGCCCAAGATCATACAACTAGTCTGAAAATGGATTTGAACTCAGGTCTTCCTGACTTCAGGCCCAGCACTCAATCCACTGAGCTGTCTAGATGCCTTCCTGGCACCAACTAAGCACTTAATAAATGCTCTATCTATTGCCCTACTAACATCTATCTATCATCTCTCTATCTCTCTATTTATTTATCAGTTTTATGTTCTTATGATCTGGTGCCAAGTGTGTTCCTTTGACCTTTAAACCATGCAGTAAAGTTTTCTCTTACATCAGAAACCACACATTCATTTATTCTTCTTTTTCCTGGTTTCTGTTTAGAAAGATGGTTTACGAAAATCCCCCAAGAACTGGGTGACTTTAATGGGGAAGGGTTTAGGGAACAAGGTTAAGGAACTGGAAAGAAACCTAGCTGTGAAAAGTATCTTTCTACTTTCACATACCTCCCCTTCTCCCCCATCCCATACTCTCTCCTCCCTGACTTCTGTCACTGGAGTTCCTTTTCCATCACAGAGATAGTTTATCCTGGAGAGTATAAGATTAGTTATAAGGGTTCTGGAAGACTCGATGACTTTTTCCTATTTTGCACAAAGTACTTGCAAACTCATTTTATTATTTGTGGGACAGTGGGGAAAATCATCACTATTTTTGTTGGTTTCGATTGATGTGTAGGTATTGACATGACCCAACTCAAATTCTACCTCCTATTAATAGTTCGAGGACTCAGAGGGGAAAGGGACTCATGAGGTCATCTAGGCTAGTGTTCTCACTTTACAGTGGAAGAAACTGAGGCTTAGAGAAATGAAAAGGCTAAGGTTACTTAGTAAATAGCAGAACTAGGTCTCCAGTGGCATGTCCCATGGATTTGGGATCACAGGAATAGCTAGCATTTATATAATATTCTAAGATCTGCAAAGTACTTTACATATGCTATCTCATTTGATCCCCATAACAGTACTGTAAGGCAAGGTACCCTGCTATAGTGTCTTGTATTAGAGAGGTGACTATCAGACTACATCTAGAGAATTATGCCTAGTTCTGAATGCTACAATTTAATAAGGTCCTTGTTGAACTGGAAATAGGTCTGGTACAGTAGGTAGAGAATTGGCCTCAGAAAGAGGAAAACCTGAGTTCAATTCCATTTTTCAAGTTAGACCCTGGGCACTAACCTCTAACCTTCTCAATCTCAAACAATTTCATGAGACTTAAGTTACAGAGGTGGCAACCACCTGAATTAATAAAGGTAGTCTCTGTCCTCCCTCAAAGGGGAAAGGGCCTCAAGATCATGCCATCTGAAGATCAGTTGAAGGAACTGGGTATGTTTACCCTAGGGACATGATAGCTGTCACCAAGTATTTGAAAACTTTTTCTGCTTGGTTCTAAGGAACCATGGGTGCAAATTTCAAAGAGGAAATTTAGGCTTGATATCAGGAAGAACTTCAGTAGTAAACCAGACTGTCTCGCAAGCTCATGGGTTTTCCCTCAATGAGTTCTGTCTAGCAAGGGATGGATGACCACTTGTCTGTTGAGTATGTTGTTTAAAAGATTGTGGTATCTGTTGGACTTGAGGGTCCCATCAGTTTTTCCAACTCCAAAATCCTGCAACCCCAATGCTTTACCTCCAAATTCAGTGTTCTTTCCATAACATCCACATCTTCCTCAGGAATTCTTTCCTTATTCCTCTAGTTAGAAATGCTTTCTTCCTCATCTGTTCTCAGTACTTTATAGTTATCATGTTTTAATTTATATTTAATATATATTTTATAATATATTAAATATATATTTAATTTAATTTATATTGCATTTATCTCTTTATGTGATCCCACTGATCCCACTCCCCATTACTTAGAGTATAAGCTCTCTGGGGGCAGTGACCATGTTGTATTTATTTCCAGATCTCCCTCTGTACCTAGCACATCATAAGTCCTTAATAAATGTTTGTCAAATTGAATCTCTGTGTGGGCCAATTAGCTACAATCTGTTCCACAACCACAGACTACTCCCCATGTCTTGGACAGTCCATGCACAAATGTCACTGATTTTAAGAGGCAAGGAGAATGCAAGGGCAAATAGTGCTGTTGGGTCAAGTGTTCTAACAACTAGCTCCTCCTAAACACAGGTCACACTTTTAAGTTTAATATGCAAAATTAACATCTTCTCCATCACTTTCTTAAATCTAGACAATCAACAACACATTCAGTCAAGACCTGATTTTATCATTTGCCAGTTTCCAAGGCATAAATGCTTATAGTGAAAATTTAACTATTGGTTCTTAAGCCGGTTCTGGCTGACCTTATTGCTTCCCTGGTGTACATCCTATCACCACTACTTAAGACAACTCCAAATACCTGTCAGGTTTGCCACAGAAGGACAGCATACTAAATTATCAAGCAGAAACGTAGCATCAAAGGACACTGATAACCCCACACTTTTCCAGAGACCCAAGTAATGTAGATACTCAGAAGCTACTCAGCCCTAATCCACCTTTCTGTTTCTCCCTTGACCCAGGGCTGGGGGATCGCCCCTCTGATGCTGCCCTGCTCCTCCAAGGGTGGAGGCACTTGAATAAAATAAGACCCAGAACTACACTTTAGAGAATACGTGGCCCAGGCCAGTCACTCAGGCAGACATGCTATTTGAACCTCCTGTGCTTCTCGTCCCAGCCATCTCACAATACCTCCAAATACCTCTAAATAGCTTTTTCCCTCTGCAAATGGAAGCAGAAAGGGATAGCTCCCCTTGCAAACCTAGACATTTAAGAATGTCAACACTGAAGGATAATAAAGAATCCCATCCCCCCAACATGCCCCCAACAATACAATTGATGGGTTTGATGCAGCATGCAATTGATCTTCCAGAGACCTCTCAAATGATTTACTCTGCATCCTTCATTCCTTAAGGGATACTGGGGCATGACCAAGAAAACAGCAAAAATGATGAGGAGGTTTGCTCCTTTCCATCCAGTGCACCATCTCATATCAGCCTGGCAAATTTGTCAGGGTAGGCAAGGAGCCTGCACCCTCCTCCTTGTCAAATAACAGAATTCACTGCGCTCCTGCAACTGACCTGCTGCTCTTTTGGCATTATTTGAGCCAGACTAATCAGCCTATCCATCTAGTTTCATTCTGCCATGAAATCAGAGCCCCATCCCAGAGCTCAAAGGCTACATCCAATTTTCCATCAATGAAATATTCAGTTGCTAAGCAGCTACCACCTGGGTGACTCAGTGCAGATCATAGGCTCCTGTTTTCTCTCATCACAGTGGGCTGGGGTTGAGGCGGTTAGGGCTTATTTTCCCACTTTTCCCCAACAAAGGTCTCTGTGTTCCAATCAAGCTATGCTCCTCTTTATCCTTTGGATATACTTTGTGGCTACCCCACCTCCACACCTTTATCTATGCCTAACTAGTATATCTTCCCTTTTTTCTTCCTAACCAAGTGTTACCCACCTTTCAAGGCACAGTCAGCTAAAGTTCTGCCTCTTCTATGAAGCTTCCCCAACCCCCTCAGTCCTTCTTCCTTTGAGCTTTTATAATATTTATTTTCTATACCATTTTTAACTTGTAATGCCTTTTTTTTGTACTTGACTTTGCACATATCAGTCATCTCTAAAATAGATCATAAACTCCTTGAGGTCAAGAATTTCATCTTCTCTTCCTATACCCCACAATACCTAGGATAGCGAGGGATCCACCTGTGGTCTGTTGTTTCATTCTGGGTGAGAAAAGATCTAGTAAATTAGCTCACAGCAAGATATTAAGGTCTTAATACATTATCCTTCCTTTAGATATTTCTGTATTTTAAAAAAGGTGCTTGAAAGAGGGCAATATCTTATTTCAAGAGGCATAAATCTCAATGGAATGTCAGGCCCAAATGACCCTTGGTGGGGGAAGTTACTTTGGAGTAGGAGGGCCTTCTCAGCACCCTAAGTTTCTTACCATGTAGGCAACCATCTGCACACAAGAGCCTGGAGCTCCTTCTTTACCCCCAAACCCAGAGAGATGTTCTGTATAGTAGCAAATGGGTGCCTAATACTACAGACATTCATTTTCATGGGTCTTATCTGGCCCTAGAAAATACTTTATCCAAACCTTGTTTGAAAACATATTATTTCTGCCAGGTTTTGCTTTAGGGTTGTCTGGTGGAAAATGGGGGTTGGGAGAAGAAAGGAAACAGAGGGATTGGGTGGACATTACAAAAACCAAATTTAGGCTTGATGGAAGGGAACACTTCCTTACAGTTGGAAGGATCCGAAAGTGGAGTCAGATGCTTTGAAAGGTAGTGGGCTCCCCTTCATGGGAGATCTTAAAGTCAAGGCTAGATGACCATTGGCATCCTAATATCCTCATTGTTGAGGGTTCCTTTGGTGTGTGGCTTGGACTAGGTGACCTTTGAGGTCCCTCTAACCCTTAAATTCTGTGACTCTGTGGTTCTGTGAAGTGATGTTCTCCATACCAAAGTATCTTAATGAAGGGTTTCTTAAAGAATTCCATCTGCTCTCACAGGCTCCCTCCTTCTCCTCATCTTGTCTTTAACTCAGGCTCCGGTTTTGCTTCAGCTATAGAGGAAGAGACCAAAAGAAAGTTCTCCACCTAGCACCTGCGGTGTTGTTCAGAAACAAATCCTTCCTCGTCTCTTTGTTCTGATGTGTCATTAGTTTCTAGGCTTGAGACCACAGACTGGAAAAAAGTGAGGTCTTCAATGAGGAAGAAGTGATATCAATGTGTACAGGCCCTTTCCTGTCAGGTTTTACCCCTTCTGGTCACTCTGGCCATCACATAGTGTGGCTCCTAAAAGGACATGTATGTTGAATTTTGAGTAAATCAAATCTATTTTAAACCACAATATTCAGGTGAAATCGTCAAATGTCTACTAAATATCTGCCACAGAATCTGGCTTAAGCTGAAGCATATAAAGTAACTCACTTAGTAAAAGCTTATTGAAGAAATAAAGAAATGAATGGATGAATAAAGGGGGTGGGGGAAGGAGTAGGAATAGAAGGATGGAGAAGAGAGGATGAGGAAGATGGAGAAAAGATAAGAAAGAATAGGATGGTAGAGAGAGGGTCATTGCTTCCAGGAGCCACTCAGTGACTACATCTCTACCATCAATTATCTGCCCCAGCCTGGACAAAGGATGTAATCAGTCATAACAAGCATGGAACAACAACCATGAAAAAGGAGGCAGATGGAAGAAGAATTGAAAAGATAACAGCAGCCATTGGAACTACAAGAGAAGGCCACTGCCCCTATGAAACACAAGCCATGGGTGATGAGAGGAGCCTGGAGCCAATAGGCTCCTAATGGAGGAAAACTAAGAAAGAAAATCAATGATGCAGTGGAACATTTCTTTTGCACATTCTTCCAATGACTGGGGCGAGGGGTAAGGGAGGAAGAGGGAAGACAGTGTGGGAAGCTCAAGCCAGGAATATTTTAGCAGGAATGATTATGTTACCAAGAGAGTGGTGGAGTCCCTGTCTTTGGAAATCTCTGTGCAAACCCTGGGTAACGATAGCTCTGTGTCTGCTGGTTTCTATGCAGCTCTATCTAAAGCAGGGGACCCAAAGACCCCTTGATTTCAGGGGATCTGGAAACTTGAATGGAAAAAAATTAGAGCTTTATTTTCACCAGCATTTAACTAAAAGTTAGCATTTCCTTCAGTTATGAATGTAGGCAATAAACTTTGTCCTGAGAAGAGATCCTTGGGTTCCCCTAAATGGTTCCCCTGTGTCGCTTTAATATTTAAAAAAAAACTCAGACAATTTCTGAGGCATGAGCCTCAGAGTCAACAAGTCTGGTTGTCCTGGCTTCTGATTCAAAAACCTGAAACATTTCTCTGGTGAACATAGTGTGGCCCATGAGCTTGGGAGGCAGGGGGATACTGGAATATTAATGAGAAACATTTAAATTAGGATCTTAATTGGAAAAGAATGTGAAAATGGGTACTTGAGTTTAATCTGGAGCCTGTATCATCACAGATTTTTCCCTCCTCTCCTTAATCAATTCCTCTTTAATTAATTCTTTGGTGGTTAAGCCTTGTTACATTAGATAGTCTGCTGATTATTTCCACAATCAAGAGAATGTATATTCATGCATATTTAATCAGGAGCCTCTGCATCCTTTTCATAAGTGATCCTGGCCATTGGCATTCACAAGCACTAAAATAAATAATAATGAAGTAGGTTTCTTACTTGGTGAGTTCCGTTGGCAGGCCTGCTCATCCTCAGTGTCAATTTGGAAAGGTTCAATTGTGTCAGCAAACTTAATGGGGCAACTTTCAATGTCAAGTGGTATTTGGTCATAGGTCAATGCTTTTCAGAACAAAACAAAATAGAAAAACAACACAGCAGTGATTTAGGTCTGCTAGCTAGTGAAGCAGTATATAGTAGACTGGAAGGCAAAATTGTAATTGACTGCTCTACTTTTAAAAATTGACTCCTTTGAGGTTTAGTTACAAAGGACTTCTGAAGTCTGATAATGTCTTGGGTTATAGCTGCGATGTAATTGACTACAGCAGGTCAGTGACTTTAAAGCTGGCCCACTTACTATTCATGAGATCTTAGACTTGTTGAACTCTCTGGACCTCAGTTTCCTCATCTATAAAATGAAAAGATTGCATTAGATCACTTCTAAGGTCCCTTCTAACTCTAAATCTATGATCATATCATAAAGCTTTTCATTAGGCACTGAATGATTCCAATTCTCCCAGCCATATTTAGCATTTTTATTGCTTACCAATAACCAAACTTGTAATTCATCCTACTAGTGATGCACCAAATGTTTATTCAGAGCTCCTGTCTTTCTCCTTATGTCATTCTTGGCCTAAGGTCTGTGAAGTTAGGTTCTTAAAAAAATATTTTGGTAACTATATTTCAATATAATTGACTGCCTTTGTAATCCTATGTATTTTATTTTGTGTATTTAAAAACATTCTTTTGAGAAGAGGTCCATAAGCTTTGCCAGACTGCCCAAGGTTAAGAAACCCCATCTTCTTGTCTCTGAATGTTAGAAGAGGAGAAGTGCAGGTGGAGGGGTCAGGAGACAGAAGTAGCCCAGTTGTTCCATTTATAGAGATCACCTGTATGTCCTGGCCTCAGCTATCACCAATCAAGCTCTGATGCTCTAGCCTCCTTAAAACCCTGTGAACTCTCACCATTCTGCTGGTCCCTTAGTAAGTCCTCCTGAGCTCTAGCTAGGAAAGGAGATTCTAAATTACTTTGATTTCTTCTTAACACTTTTAGCAAAAGGTTGAGATCAAAAGTCAGCTTAAGTGAGACTTGACAACTTTCTGTAGATTTCCCTATGCTTTCTATTATTTCAATCATGGAAGAAAGTCATCTTTATTCCTGATGTCCCCAGCCATAGGGCCTGTGCCATGGAGAATAGCAGAGAAAACATGGTGAGATCAGGGACTGACTGCCCCATAGAACTATGGATCCAGTGTAACACTTTCCCATCTTTAGATTGACCCTGAGGTTTCTCAGCTTGAAATGATTTAATTTGTTTATTATATTCTTTGGACAAGGTTTTACTATGCTAGTTTGAACAAAAAATTAAGGTATGAAGTAATGACTTACCTCCATATTTTTCACATTCTCTTTTGAGAGAATGAAATTGCAATCAAATAGAAGGCTTTGGGAAATCTTCCCTTTCTTTACCCTTTGTCATAGGGTTGTCACCATCATCACCCCCCCAACTTTCTTTTTTTTAATATAACCTGTGCTCCAGTCCTTCTAAGGCAGACCCCCACCCCTAGCCTCTCTAACCCAGCAGCAATGATCTGGATTTATGTTTTCATTTCTGAATATGGAAAGGAAGCTGCAGAAACCTCTGAGTAAAGCCTTAAGACAAGATGAAAATAAAACCACTCTGAAAGGATGGAGCATAATTTACAGATGGCACCAGCCAGTGGCAAATTACAGGGAAATGATTTGTGTCCATTGACAAGGTAAGTCAATCTTTCCAAATCAGTAAAGCATGCTGGAGAGGAGCACTGGAGGAGGGAGGGGACAGGGAAAGAAGATGAAGCATTTCAGCTGATTATTACTAAGTCAGAAATCTCTAGGACTGTGCCTGGGAGTTAGCAAGGGAGAATTCTGGGACAGCAGTTTGGGGCTTTAGGGCCAGGAAGTGGAGATAGGCCTGAGGGCAAGAGTTGCCTTGAGAGAGAATCTTTGTTTGTTTATTTCGAGTTTTCAACATTAATTTCTATAAGATTTTGAGTTCTAATTTTTCTTTCTCCCTTCCCTTCCCCTCCCCTCCCCAAAACAGCATACAATCTGATATAGGCTATACATATACATTTATATTAAACATACTTCCGTATTAGTCATGTTGTAAAGAAGAATTAAAAACCATGAGAAAGAAGAAACAAAAACCAAAAAAAAAAAAGAAAATAGTATGCTTTGATCTGCATTCAGACTCCAAAGTTCTTTCTCTGGATGTGGATAGCATTTTTGATTATGAGTCTTTTGGAGTTGTCTTAGATCATTCCATTGCTGAGAAGAGATAAGTCTATCAAAGCTGGTCATCCCACAATGTTACTGTTCCTATGTACAATGTACTCCTGGTTCTGCGTACTTTACTCAGTATCAGTTCATATAAGTCTTTCTAAAATCTGCCTGCTCATCACTTCTTATGGAACAATAACATTTCCTTACATTCATATACCACAACTTGATCAGCTATCCCTCAATTCATGGGCATTCCCTCAATTTCCAGTTCTTTGACACCACAAAAAGAGCTGCTACAAATATTTTGTACATGTGGGTCCTTTTCCCTTTTGTGTGATCTCCTTGGGATATAGACCTGTGTGGGGTCAAAGGACCCAGTTTTATAGCCACATGGGCATAATTCCAAATTGCCTTGACAGCAAATCTTGCTTATGAAGCACTGGGCATTTATTTAGCATATCTGCTTTGTATAGTTGCATGTATTGTCAGATGGCCTCACTTTTTTTAGTGAAGTATGCAGCAAGGACCTTCCTAACAGACTATGGGCAGAGGGTGTTCTGGGAGGCTTATATATTGAGTCCTTCTAGCTGGATTGTAAGCTTTCTGCTGTCAGGGTCCTATGCTGGTTACATTTCTTTTGTGTACTTAATGACTAGCAGAGAACTCTTCATTCAGGAAGGACTCAGCTAGTATTCACCGGTAATTTTGGAAGCGGCAGTGATGATTACATTGCATCGCCTCTGTGAGCCCTCTTCCAGTTCCCCTTGTCTTGGTAGACTGGGTCCCCAGAGGATGGCCGACTACCACTTTCCTATGGGTTCAAAGGGTAACCCGGAGGGACTGGGGGGTTTTGGTACTGTGGCCCATGAACCCTTAGCTGGTAGGGTCCACATCATCAACCAACCAATAGAACTCTATTTGGTTTTAGAAAAGGAATTTGCTGAGCAAGACCAATAGTTATTAACACAGTCTACTACTTCTTCCCTTCGCCAATACTGGGGCACACTCTTCTCTTGCACAAAACATCTTTGGGGGAAGATTTAAAACACAAAGGTAGTCAGGTACACATGGAGAGAATATATGAGGTTATGAGGAAGAACCACTTTGGGGTAGTTCTCTGGGGGTCTTTGAGGATTGGTACTTTCCCAGAGTTCATAGCCAGTATTTCTTTCCAACATAAAGGGGAACTATACCTAAAACTACCAGTGCTCTAAGTGGGCTCTTTCCATTGTTCTTGGGGTTCTTACTCTATCATCAGCCACTAAGGGGTAGACCCTACTGTTCCTTCTCATTGCTGCTGGGACTTCCTTTAGGTTTCTAGTTCATCTGGGCCCTCTCTTTCTGAATACTCATTCATCTAACACAAAAGAGACCTACACAATAGGAGACAGGGCAGTCATCCTCAACATCAGACAGCAGCTTGCAACAATTAGCCTGTAATATATATATTTTATATATATGTAATTATTTTATATAATTATATATATAATTTATATCAATGATATAAAGTTTTTCCTGTATGAAGTTACATTGGGAAGATAGGCACAACCAAATAATGACAAACTGTTTTATGATACATGATCTGGAAAACATTTATAAGTGTGTACCATGTGCTAGGCATGGTACTAAGTGCTGAGGATACAGACAAAGGCAAAGCCATAGTCCCTACCCTCAAGGAGGACAATTAAGAGATGTCTAGTGACTTTGGAGAAAGCTGTTCCCATTGAATGATGAGTTCAGCAGCCAGACTACAGTAGGGTTAGAAGAGAGAAAGGAGAGGAAGTGAATTATAGATGGCTTTGTCATAGAGTTTAACTGAGTAAGGGAGAAGAGACATAGGAAGATAGCTAACTGGAATGATTGGATCAAGTGAAGGGTTTTTTAAGGATAAAGGAGACTTTAGTATGTCTGTAAATGGCATAGAAAGAGTCAGTGTAGGAAGAAAAATGAAGATTAAAGAGAGAATAGGGATGATAGAGGGAGCACCCGTGTTGAAGAAGGTAGAAAGGGGCAGGATTAAGAATGGGTGTAGAAGGGTTTGGGTTGGGAAGGAGAAAGGCCACTATCCTTGAGAGATGGGGTGAAGGAGCAGATACTGGGGTGCTATGTCTAAGTAATTTGAGATAAGTAGGGAAGAAGAGGGAGCTCTTGTCCAATGGTATATTTTTAAATAAATTTATTTTCAGTTTTCAACATTCATTTCCACGAAATTTTGGATATCAAATTTTCTCCCCATCTCCCCCCATTCCCCATACCAGGACAGTGTGGGGAACGTACTTTCCTGTACGTTAAGATATATTTCTATACCCCATTGCCTGTATATCTTATTTCCACATTCATTTTTAAAACTTTGAGTTTCACATACTCCTTTCCCCCTCGCCACCCACCCTCATTGAGAAGGCAAGCAATTCAATATAGGTTATACATATGTAGTCATACAAAAGACCTCCAAAACAGTCATGTTGTGAAAGACTATTTTTCCCTTTATTCTGTCCTGCCCTCCATTTATTCATTTCTCTCCTTTGACCTGTCTCTCTGCAAAAGTGTTTGGTTCTGATTATCCCTTCCCCCAATCTGCAGTTCTTTCTATTATCCCACTTCTCTTATCCCCTTCCCCCCTGCTTTCCTGTAGGGTAAGATAAACTTCCATATCGAATTGAGTGTGTATGTTATTCCCTCCGGAAGCCAAATCTGATGAAATGAAGGCTCACTTATTCCTTCTCACTTTCCCCTTCTTCCCCTCCAATGGCATCATTTTTTAATAGAAGTATGACCTCAGCTGACAGGGTGGGAGGCTTCTCTACTGAGTCAGCATCCACTCTCACCATACTTTCAAATCTCAACCATCATTCAAGGTCCATTTCCCAAAGCACCTATTGTCTGTACCACTTATTTTCATACTTCATTATAGTGAACCTTCTCTGGTCCATTGTTTCATGAAAGCCAGCCTCTCTAGCTAGACTGTAATCTCCTCAAGGCCAATGACTGTCTTATTCGCTGTCCTTGACAGGATCTAGTGCAGTGCTGGGATGTTCAATTCAATTTTGCAAATATTAATCCAGCTTTTTATGTCTATGTAGGGGACTTTATTCCCTCTCTTTTCCTCTCTCCCCACATACTGCTATTTTTTCTTCTTTTAAATGTTTAAAAAATTAACAAACTTTTATTTCTATTCCTCCTACCTCCCACCACTGAAAAAAGAAGAAAAACAAAACCCTATAAAAAATATGCATAGTCAACCATGACAAATACCCCACAGGCAGTTGCCAAGTCTAAGTCTCATGTGCCTATGCACAACCATTCTTCCAGTGGCCCCGTTTTTTAAGCCTAGGAGTTACCTTTTCCTTTCTACTCTCTCTAACCCTTCCCCCCCATATCCAGGCAGTTACTAGGTCATTTTTTTTTATTATAACTCCTTAACACCTCTTGAATCTGTCTGAGTTATTGTGATAACCTCCTAATTAGTGCTTCACAAAGTGAGCAAAATGACATTTCTAAAACATGGCTATGGCCCCGTCACACCTGTACCCAAGAAACTTCAGTGGCCCCCTCTTGCCTTTAGGATAAAACACAAACTCCTCTGTGGAGCACTTAAAATCCTCCACCACCCATCTGCAGCCTGCCATGCCCTGCTCACCTCCTCTCTGCCCCAGTTAGACTGGTTTCCTCCCTGTTTCCCTGCTTCCTTCTCTCTTCCCTCCTGCCTGCCATATCCTCCCTCCTTCCATCTGCCCTTTGGAAGGCCTCCCTCCTTTCAAGGCTCAGCTCTTACAAGAGGACTTTTCTGATTCTCACCATGAGGACTCTCCCCAACCTGTCCCTGGATATTCATTTTGCATGTATCTTATATTGACTTGTCTATAAGCACATCATAGCTTTCCAGCACAGCGATTCTAAACCTTTTTTGGTCAAGCCTATAGACTCCTCAGAATGATGTTTTTAAGTGCATAAAATAAAAGATGTGGAATTACAAAGGAAACCAATTATATTGAAATACATTATCAAAACAAAAAGAATTTCTATAAACACATTCATGTGGCCTGGATTCAGAACTCCACCTATCAGCGCAGCATCTCCTTGAGGTCAGGGGCCATTCCTCTTTTGCCTTTTTATTATGTTGGATCTGGCATCTAACAGGCACTTTATTAATACTTGCTTGCTTGTAACTCCTAAATGGCAGTAATAATATTACATCTGATATAATGCACAGCAACATGATACAGTGGATTAAGCACAGGACTTGGAGCCAGCAAGTCTTGTGTTCAAATCCTGCCTCTGACATGTACTGGTTATATGGGCAAAGGGTGTGTCAGTTAAACCTTAGTTAAGCCTTTTGAGGCTCCATTTCTTATTCTCTAAAATGGGGTTTGTAATATCTCCCTCTGTGGGTTTTTGTCAGGCTCAAATGTAAGTACTTTGTAGACTTTAACGTACTATTCAAATATCAGTTCTTAACATTACTTTTCAAAGCATTTCTCCAAATCATCTCAACTGTTTCCCAAAATAACCTGCATTATTTGGAACAATGGGTAGAGTGTTGGCCCTGAAGTCTGGAAGACCTGAGTTCAAATCCACCCTCAGACACTAGAATTGTGACCCTGGGCAAGTTACCTAACCTCTATCTTCCTCAGTTTTCTCAACTTTAAAATAGGGATAATAATAGTACCCACCTCCCAGGGTTATTTGGAAGATAAAATGGGGTAGTATTGTAAAGACTTGGCATATAGTAGGCACTTAATAAATGATTATTTCCTTCCTTCTCTGTTCAACAAATGAAAAAACTGCAGATTTAGCTATGTTTAAATGTCCTGCTCCAAGTTTCATAGGAAGTTAGTGGCACTTTTGCAGAGAGACAGGTCAAAGGATTCCAGGTTTCCTGACTCCTAGTTCATGGCTTTTTCAAACCAATACTGTCTCTTCCTCCCCCCACCTCCCCCAAAATGAATCGCTGCCCAAAATGTGCTCGCTTTTCTGGAAAGTTTTCTACTTATTCTAAGAACTATTTTTTCTTTTCAGGAGTGGGGGGAAAAGAGACAATTGAGTTTAAGTGACTGGCCCAGGGTCACACAGCTAGTAAGTTACTGAGGCTGGATTTGATCTTGAGTCCTCCTGATCCCAGGGCTTAAACTCTACCCATTATGGCACCTAACTGCCCCTCTCTAAGAATTATTTTCAGGTTTAAGCTGGTGGTCATATTGAAGTAAGGAAACTCCAGCACAGAAATGTGCGCTCCTTCAGATTGTGGGTCGAGCTATAGCCTGGTCCATAAATTGCATCACAAGTTGGATTGAAAGTGTGGGCACAGATCCAAAGGGCCGGGTGGTCAACCCACAAGGAGCTTCTTTCTCCATATTCAGATTTTAAGAATTTCTTTGGCTGCTTCTCAGTCAAATTGAAATATTCGTTCTGTCCCCAGTTTGGCACAGACCATTTGGAAGGGAGGTGGATCTCCCTCCCAGGGCCTAATTTGTCCAATGAGAGCTAAGTTTTGACTGCCAATTTGGGAAAGTGTAATTTCCCTATGTAGTCCCCCACAATTGTCAATGGACCCCTACATAATGTTTTTCTGAAGTACTTTGGAATTGATTGGTAGGTATGGGAGTGGCTGGCAAAGGACTGCCCAACATGGTCTACTCTCATCAAAGAAGGCTCTCTGCTCTATGAACAAAGTAGAATTGAAGAAACTGAAAAGAAATGTGAGGTGAGCGCATTTAGAGAATCCACCCCAAATGTTCACATGGACTACTTGTGCCCCTCCTGCGGTAGAGCATTCCAAGTTCATATTGGTCTGATCGACCACAGGTATACACACTGTACCTTGACTCTAACATAATGAGGTCATTTTGAGCAACCAACCAAACTCAGTTTTCAGTAGACCTCTGCATGTTTCTCTGAATGCTATGCATTTTATATATTCAATATATTTTCCAAATAGCAAACTCCAAAGCTTTTGTTAATTTTCCCACCCCCTGCAAATTCCCCATTTCCCATCTCATCCTGGTTCAAATTCTCCAGCCAAGCTAACCTTCGCTCTCCTTACTTCCTTACAATAATGACCAGCTCATTTCTCTTTCAGAGCCACATAGCAATCATTTCCCCTTCTAAAATCCTTTCCCCAGTTTCTCCACTCAATTAAGTCACATCTATCCTGTTTCAAAATCTTACTTGAAGATCTCACCTTTATGAAGCCTTTTAAAAAATGGCCCATTTTTTGATCCAGTCAATCTAATCTTCTTCTAACTGGTTTTCATACAGTTCACATACATGGAATCCTTTGAAAGTTGGTGCATTATATTGGAAAGAGAACTGGACTGGTAGTCCAGAGACCCAAATTCTAGCCCCATTTCTGCCCCTAACTAGCTGTGTGACCTTGGGTGATCCTTAACTTCTTTGTGCCTTCCTTTCCTCACCTATGCAATGGAAGACCTTGATTAGATAAAAATTATGGTATTTGAGGACTCTGACAATCTATGATTCCGTGTTGAAAAGAGGAACAAGAACATGGGATTTAAGTTCAAATCTGACCTTTGTTACTTACCAGCCTTGTTATCTTGGTCAACTTCACTTAACAGTCACCTTATCCATAAAATGAGGGGGTTGGATTTGGGGGTGTCCAAGGTCCTTTTCAACTCTAAATCTATGCTCCTATGAGAGAGATGGCTTCCAGTTGTACTTCTAGTTCTAGCTTTTGTCACTAGTTAGCTATTTAGTCTTGGTCACGTCAATTATCTCTTAGAGTCTATTTTCTCACCTCTACCGTGTTTTTTTTTCTACATTTTTAGCACAAAGGACACTCAGTTAATAGCACCTGGGACAGTCTGAGAATCTTGGACCAAGACAAGTGGTGGCTCTCCTTGAAGTGACTATTATCTAGGCCCTGAGAGGAGGTGTAGCATAATAGATAATGAGCTCTTTGAGACAGGGAGACTAGGGTCAGATCCCATTTCTAATACACATTGACTGTGTGAAGGCAATCAAGTTCCTGGACAAATCACTTCTCAGTGTCACTTTCCAAGACCATAACTTGTGGAGCAGTTATTGTTCTGCATCTATAGAAGGAATTTCCTCCCTAGAAGTTAGCTCCCCATACCAATGAAAATTACAGATTGTGTCCTCATCCCCTCACCTTCTTTCCTTCTGCTCCCCACCCCATCCAAAAAAATCTAAAGAAAGATATGACACTGCAGGAAAGCTCAGAATGAAGGAGCAGGTTTTACCACTTCAAAGAATTCTGTGTTGTAAAGTAAAAAAAGGGGAGAATAGATAGAACATATAGTGGCTGGGGTCTAGGCAGCCTGGGGAGGAATAAGAATACTAGAAGTGGGGGAAAAAAGGATACTGAAAAGATGGTACCTTAGTGCCCAGAGAAACTTGACCTTAACAAATTTCAATTTTGGAAAGAGGCTTGGAGGATGGAAAAACATTTCCCATAACCTAGGTTATCAACACTTGGTATACTGGTGGGATTTGACCCATGTGGGCCCAGAGACTCTACAGTAAATCTTTTGCAGGTGATCAAACTATTTGGAGCATCATTGCCTTCCTCCACACCCCAGAGAAAAATTGAGAATTCAGAGCGGACGGGAATGTGCCATTCAAGGTCCCCAGAGGTGTGGTATTTAAGCTAACCACTCTGAATTCTCCACAGATCTGTATATTAGCAGTGTCTTCTTGTAAGCCATTCAAGGAGACTGTGTGGTTTCAAAATAGTCATTTAAGGGACTTTATTGCCTCATAAATATTGTTTGGAAAGGACAAATTGTAGGGCTATGTCGATAAAGACTTTTAGTTCCTGTATTTTCAGGTGAATCACCTTTGCAGACTGAAAGTACTTCCTAAGTCCTAGGGTAGATTGACCTTTGTAAGGGAAAATTCCATATTTTAGTCAGACTAAACATCTTCCTTGTCTTTTTCAGTTGCTTGATAAAGAGACAGTACATTTTTACATGGTGCTTTATAATCTACCCAATGCTTTATATCTGTCTTCCCATAAGTCAGCATGGCACACGGTAGCTAAAGACCTAGCCGATGGGTTAGAAAAACCTAGATTTAAATCTCATTGGCTGTGTGGCCCTGGGCAAATGACTTAACCACTTAATACCCCAAGAAACTCTCTAAGACTATGAGTTAGAAAGCATTTGGTCTTCTGCAGTGGTACAGGGAGTTTCCTCACCCAGAATTCTTTACACCAATGAAAGGTCTGGATCCATCCCACAGTGTCTGTCACCTCATGGTCTCCCAAAGAGAATGACATCTTCCACCCTAGAATTGATTTGGTAACTGGATATTCTGGATGGAGGTGATTTGTAGGTTTAAAATTCCAAACTCTCTCAGCCATTTAGGAAGCCTCCTGATGGCTGGCAGACTGTTTTTTGTCATCTACCATATTCTTGCATAATCATTAAGTAATAGCTTTTTCTCTTCCTAAGGGGAAAATGTTTTTATAAAAGACAATATCATAGTCATGCACTTTGCCCAGAAGAAGAAAGAATCAGTTAACAGACCAACACCCAAAGCTCCCTTTTATTAGAGCCTCCACTGCAGAGTATGGGATAGGGAAGTGAATGACGAAAGCGACGTTTTAGGGAGAACAGTCTGGCAGCTCTGAGTGGCATAATTACATGAAAAACATGGCATCCTTTAAGTGATATAATTAAGTGAATTTTAACATTTTGTTCTGCTGCTCATTTTCTGCATTTAACCAGGCCAGAGAAATTTTCTCAATCCTCAGAGCTTTGAACTGAACATTTTCTAGGTTTCAAGACACTATTTGCTCCATTACCTGAACCAATAGATCCCTACTATACTGCTAAAAAGTTAATACTGAAAGAGCAGGGAATTTATCCCCCACTCGCAACAATCTCTCTCTTCCCTGTACCCTTTACTTATCACTTAGTATTTGTCTCTGACTGTTTCATGTGTATCTGCCTAGATAGCTAGGCTGCAAACAGCTTTTGAAGAGTAGGGACCGTCCTGTTCACACTGCTATCTTTGCTGTTAATTGTGGCCAAGTCAGCTTACTTGCTTGGGTCCCAGTTTCTTCTGTATGTAACCAGGGTTCCCTAGGGAATGTAGAAAGCTTCTTTGCCTGCTTCTGGTAGACCATGACCTTCTCTAGAAGCCCTTTCCAGGTCGTCAGGTTACTTATGCCTTCTCCTTTCAGATTACTCTCATCTACTCAGTATAGAGCTTGTAAACACCTAGATATTTGTCTCCTCCATTAGAATGTAACTCTTTGTTTTTCACCTTTCTTTGTATTCTTAGCACTTAGCACAGTGCCATACCCAAAGCAGGAGCTTAATAAATGCTTATTGATTTAGTGACCATGTGTATAGTGTTTGGTTGTTTGGAGGAAGATGAAACAACTGCTTGATTGATTGGCCACTGAGTAGAAAGAGCTGAAGGCTCGGTAAACCTTTGAAAGGGGGATCACTCAGATCCTGTCTCCATCTTCCTTTGACCCTTCTGAGAGGCTAGTTTTCTCCTGCTAAACTTTCTATGAGTTAGAACAAGGTTGGCGTTCTTTCCCCCACTCCAGAATATGGCAGCTAAAGCCCAGGCCTTCCCCATGTGAACTTGAGCTTGAGCTTGGGACTAATGGGGCCAGAAATTGGGCATCTCTCCATGTCCCAAGGCTGTTGGGAAGATGAGTCAGATGAATATACTCTGATCTCCTCAGAGACCAAGGGAGGAGGGGGAAAAGAGGAAGATAAGATCTCTATAGCATTCCTGAAGCCTTGGTACCAGGTGTCACATAAATCATTCATAGACTGAGGTCACTCAAGTAATGAAACTAAAGGGAAAAGAGTTCCTGCCCTAGATGGCCTACTTGAAATGAATGGAAACGAGTTGCAGTTCTCAGAACTTTTTATAGTCTTAGGATCCCTTTACATTCTTAAAAATTATGGTGATTCCCCAATAGCTTTTGTTTGCATAAGTAATATGAATCAATAAGTTATCATTAGAAATTAAAGCTGATAACTTTTAAATTTTTAAATCAATTTATGAAAATAACAATGTCCATGACATGTTGCCATAAATAACACATTTTTATAAAAAATAATTGTATTTTCCAAAATAAAAAGTTCTGAGGTGACATTGTTTTACATATTTTTGTAATCTTTTTAATTTCTGACAATAAAAGAAGGCTGGATTCTCATATCTGTTTCTGACTTCAGTGGGTTGCCATGTTATTCTGGATAAAGTTTGTGAAGAAAATCCAGCCCCACATATGTATTTATTTAGTTGGAAAAGGAAAGCACATTTTAATAGGCAAGTAATATCTTATTATTATAATGAAAATGATTTTGACCTCACAAACTCCCTGAAAAGTCCTGGGGACACCTCAGGGATCCATAGGCCACATTTTGAGAACCACTGCTTTAAATATCCTCATCCTTCACATATGTTGAGTGTTGTTAGACTTCTAGAGAGTTGGGCTAGTGCAGTCCTAGTTAAGTTTGTCATTCTCCTCTGTCATAATGGTTAGTGTGCTAAACCTGGATACTGGAGAACTGGGTTCAATTCCTCCTACCTTAGTTATTAGCTAAACAATCATAGGCAAATCATGTAACCTCTCAGAGCTTCAGCCTCTTCATCTGCTGAATGTCTGGTCACTCCCACACTCAAAACAAAGTCAAGTGCAAGTCATGTCATCATTTCTCTGATGGCATGGTCTTCTTCAAAAACTAAAGACAAACACAACCTGTGAGTAGACTGAGCTGCCTGGTTAGGTAACCCAGTTCACCCTCACCCCTCTGTTTCCCTCTCCCTTTCCTTTGGGGTTTACTGGCTAGATGTTTCCTTCCTTCTTTCCTGGATGACCAAAAGATGCCCAGTTGACTTGGGTTTTACTGGCCCCTCTTCTTCCCTTCCCTTTCTTTCCCTTCCCTTCCCTTTCCTTCTTCCTTTCTCCTCTACTATTCTGTCTTATTCTCTCCCAAAACCTTAAACTTACTTCACTCTGAAACTGGGACGCCGATGGGCCTCTGCCTAAGGGCTCCTCTTGACGCTCCTAGCTTTAGAGTGATTATCAATAGTAACTGTTGCTGGTTCCCATCCAGCCTGATGTGATCCTTTCTCTTGGTCTCATTAAACGGGCCATGCCCTGGCTGCTTCTTAAACAGGCCTATTCAATGAATGGGTGTTGCCTCACACTAAGTGAGTACCTGCAAATACCTTGGCCTAAAGGGCCCAAGGTCTCCCAGTGCATCTTGGATCATCTCCAGTCATCCTGATGAATATGTGGTCACTGGATTCAGATGGCTCTGGAGGAGAGGTGAGGCTGATGACCTTGCACAACCCTCCCTCACTCAAAACAAAGTCAAGTGCAAGTCATGTCATCATTTCTCTGATGACATGGTCTCTTTGAAAATGAAGAACGAATACAGCAACAACAGAGGATAATAATACTTATACTTGTCTACCTCATAGAGTCATGGTAAGGAAAGTACTCTGCACACCTTAAAACGTTACATAAATGAATTGTTATTATTAGTAAGTACTCAAGAAACATTTTTACAGTAGAGGCAAATGACTCGATTTTCTTTTCTAAATCCGTGCTCAGTAGTAATTCTACTAATAAAAAAAGGTGGTTAGGCAAGAAGGGGACAATCAGCAGTTTTGAAAATTTCTCAAATCGTTTATTTACTGTAGCATGGACTCTCCATGGCTCTGGGAAGACTTGCTTCTCCCCAAATTTGAAGTGCTGCTTTGAGTCATCAGCTACTAAAATGAGCCCCTACCTGTTAATCTCACTCATGCTGGAAGTGCTTGAAGCACATAAATCCAATAAAAGAGGTAAGCAAAACACAAACCTAAATAAACTGCAGTAGCAGCTTCAGGGCCTTCTCCTTGCACCCTGGGACTGGGGAGAGGGCATGTTGGGATAGGTCAGTAAGACTCTTAGTCTCTCCTGGTCTGAAGGTGCACCTCTCCATGGCTCTCTCTCTCTATCTCTTGGGGGGGGGGGGGGTGCGCGTGTGTGTGTGTCCCTCTCTCTCTGTCTTTGTCTACCCCTCTGTCTCTCCCTCTGTCTCTCCCTCTGTCTCTCCCTCTGTCTCTCCCTCTGTCTCTCCCCTGTCTCTCCCTGTCTCTGTCCCTCTCTCTCTCTCTCTCTCTCTTTTCCTCTCTCCCCTCTCAATGACAGGTACCTTTGTCATACTACCAGTTTCCCTTTCATCCATCTCTGTTTTCTTTTTTTATGTTGATTTTTAAAACCCATTGTTGTCATTCCCAGTTCTCTATTAGAACCCTCCTACATAACAATTCCAGCTGAGTACAATGGAACCAAACGAACACATTGGCCATATCTGCTGCCATGTGGTTTTTTCTGCATCTGTGGTTCTCAGCTTCTCTACTGAGAAGAGGGAGACCGATGCTTCGCCGCCACTAGTCTCCTGAAATCAAAATTGATCATTGTGCTTATCTATATCCTGATATCATTTAGCGTTGCTTTTCTTTCTTGTGGTTATTGTGTATGTTGTTTTCTTGATTCTGTTTATTTTGCTCAGTTAGATGTTACAGTGAATAAAGTAATGGGCCCAGAGTTAGGAAGAGTTGAGTTCAAATCCTGCTTTAGATGCTAGCTGTGAGGCCCTGGGTAAGTCATTTTAATGTTATTTGCCTCAGTTTCCCCAATTGTAAAAGGGGGACAATAATGGCTATTATATAATAACAACACAGGATTGTTGTGAGAGTCAAATAAGATAATATTTGCAAAGCTTAGCACAGAGCTTGGCACATAGTAAGTGCTTTATCAATGTTGATTCTCTTCCCCCTTCATACAAATATTTCTAAATTTCCCAAATTTTTCATATTCATTATTTCTTATTGAACAATATAGAGTATTACATTATGATGACAGATCACAGTTTGCCTAGTTTTTCACTAATAGATGATGATCCCCCAACTTCTTGGTTGGCCAACTGTCCCTCAAGATTCCCATAATTATTTTTAACCAGGCATAATGAAAACTGCTGAGCTCGTACACAGGTTTCTGGGGGATATAGTTCCCCAAAGTAAATGTGACATGTCTGCTAGATCAATCCCTTTATTTCTTCCTCCTAGTTAATTAAAAAGAAATGTATAATCCTGCAAATCACATGGGACACATCTATAAATAATATATCATAAACACTTATCAGCAGTCTCACAGTATAGTCATAGTTAATCATTCTAAACACAAAACATCCATACAGGTACATCATAGTATATGATATCCTCACTGGAATTATATTCAACAGACTAGACAAATAGGCCAGAAGCTGAAACAAATGCCATGTATATAGCACATAGCATCATAGATGGGATACTAGATTTCCAATTCTGCGTTCCAGTTTTGCTCCAAATAGCTGAGTGACCCAGGGCAAATCACTTAACCTCTTTGTAAGCTTTGTAAGCTCCTTGAGAGCAGGGACTATCTTTCTCCTCTTTTTGTATTCCCAGTACTTTGCACAGTGCCTGACAGACAGAAAGCACTTAATGTTGATTTAATTGAATTGCATCCTAATTTATTCATATGTAAAATGGGAATAATAACAGCAGCTGTCAGAGGGTTGTTGTAATGTTCAAGTAAGACCATAGGCAAAGTACTCAATAAATGCCAGATGTAATTATTATATCAGTAATACCAAAAGTACAATTTTCCTTAGTGGTCCTGTTGTCCACTAACATGATTCTATTTACAATAATCCTATTCACAACATGAGTGTCTCATGTTGCTATTCATTCTTTATTTCTGATGATGACTGGATAAATGGATTTAAGTGAGGCAGAGTTTCACCAAATTATCAGCCTCACTCCCTCTTCCTGAGTCATCAAAATCCAGTGGCAGGACAAAAGTCAAGATAACTGGTGATGCCTCAGGATGCAGTGGATCCCTAAATCTTGGTATCTTCCATGTCTGACCAAGCTCTACAATGGCCATCATGGCCATTGGAGCAAATGGTTCTTATCTGCCTATTCCACCAGGAGGAGCATTCACATGCTTGGAACAGACACCCCCCAACTCACCGATGAATTTGAGACCCAAGGGTTACCTTTAACCTGGTTTAGCCAGCTGTCAAGGTGGGTGACCACTATACATTACAGCTTCTTTCAGCAGCCCTCACACCAGAGGGACTAGTCCTTGAACACCTCATGTGCCCTGGCTCATAGATCTATTTCTGGGAGGGACCCCAGAGGTCATTTTACAAATGAGGAAACTGAACCCCAGGGAAGTTAAATGACCTGCCCACATCCCTCACAGAGAGTAACCAGGCAGTAGTGGATAAAGAGCTAGACATGGGGTTAGGAACCTGTGTTTGAATCCTATCTCAACTTATTACTAGCTGTGGGAATCCTGTGCAAGTCTGACCTAAGTTCAAGTTCTTGGTAGCTGAGTGGTGTCAGCCCTTTCAGTTTCCAAACGCTTGTCCTTGTTCCCCTTTCCCTTTCTTCTGTGTCCCATCACTTCTACTCACAGTCCTCTCTCCCTCTACCAATAAGAAGTCAGACTTGGCTGCTCCCTCCTCCTCTCCTCACTCTGGAGTTAATGCATGTGGCAGGAAGACTGAGGGTATTGCATATAAACTCCATCAGTGGCCATCATCTAATTCAGTCATCCTGGTCCTTCTTCAATATCTTCAGACCCAAAAACTGCAGTCAAAATCTTGAACTCATGGATGGCCCAAGATGGAGAACACTGATTCCAGCCTCCAGTTAATCAAGGTCTATCTCTAGAAAGCTGGTCTTAGTCACGCCAGAGCCTCTATAGCTGAAGTAATCAGGCAGAAAAAGGGGACCCTCTGGATTCAGAACCTTTCTCCCACATGATTTTGGAGCAGTCTCACAAATTATCATGTCGGTGAAAATGAGTCCAAGATTTACCTACCCCTACTCCCTCTCCTGAGCTATATAGCACTGTATCACCCAACTACCTACTGGACTTTTTGAACAGTATATCCCATAGCATCTCAAACTGAATATGCCCAAATCAAAACCCATTATCTATCTCATCAAACCCTCCTTTTCCAAACTCCTGTTACTGTGTATGGTACCACCATCCCTCTAGTCACCTAGCTCAAAATCTTGGCATCATCCTTGATGACTTATTCTCACTTATGCCACATAATTGGTCACCAAACATTGTTTCTAACTTCAGTAGTACCTCTCAAATAGGTCATCCTTTTTCTCTACTCATATAGCCACCAAACTAGTTCAGGCCTTCATTACCTGTTGTCTAGACTACATTGCTGTAAGGATGGGGACTGATTGAGCAAATCAGCCAGTTGAATTAAAAAAAAACCTTCCCTATCTTCTCTGCTTAAAATCAGTCTCCTACAAGGTGAGAACTCAGCTCAGTCTTGAATTGGGAAATCTCAAACTTTGATCTGGTCTTCTGTTTTGTAGAAGACTTGCAGAGCAGGACCAAGTTTCCCCAGCTAATCAAGAACACTTCCTGTGCAACCATCACTGTGGTTCATGGAATGGCTTTCAGTTCATCAAATGCCTTTCAGTTTATCAACGACTTTTCATTCTTGACATATTTAATTGAGTTGTGTTTTCACTTTGTTAAGGACGTAAATAATTTTATCAGTTACTTTAAATGGGATTGGGGTGACTTGATTTATTCAATCAATTCCCATTCTTACATTACAATAGTCTTCTAATGGTTCTTCCTGTCTCAAGTCTTTCTCCACTACAATTTATCCCACATTCATTGTCAAATTAATTTTGGAATGACCTTATCACCATCCTGCTTAATAAACTCCAGTGGTTCTCGAGGTGTTATCTATGAAGTCTGACATCTTTACCACCTGGCCCCTTTCTTCCTTTCCAGGCTTCTCACACTTTCCTCCCAGTCTATCCCAGCCTACTTCCTTCTCTTTGTGTCTTTGCACTAGCTTTCTCCCCATAGAATACCTCTTAGAATTCTGGAGTTCCTTAGAGACTCAGTCCAAATGGCACCTTCTTCAAGGTGTTCTATCTTCTCTACTGCCATCAGTTTGAGCCCCCACCAATTGTGGTCCTCCTACTATTAAACACCAGTGACTAGCACCTCAGTCAACCAGCTTTTATGAAGGATATTTATTTCAAAGACAGATCAATGACAAATATATAAACATCCCCCCAATCCCCAGTTTGCCTCTACCAACCAGATTTTCCTCCTATGTTGTCTCTTCACCATCACACCAGTGTGCTCTGCAGGCATCTTTCACATGCTGCTTGGGTTGCATTTTCAAAAGAGTTTTAGATCCATTGTCTTAGGCTTTGGGACCAATAGTTTGGGAAAGAAATCTGGAATCTTCATGTGCTTTCTTGGAATTTCAGCAATCAGGCAAATTCAGTTGAGACCTTGACACCTCAGGGACACACTCAGCCCTACCCCACCTCAGTCTCTGGGAGGTAGCACAGTTCCTACATAGCATCAGTCTCATTGAGTTCAAATCCAGATGCAACATGACTGCCAGATATGTCCATGTCTTAGATATCCTGAGCTGGGTTCTATCACTCCTGAAGGTCACTTATTGCTGCTTGGGGAAACAATACTGTGTGGGAGTATAATCCCAATTTTGTAATGCTGGGATGCTGGAGTGCCCTCCTAATCCTTCAAAACTCACAAGATTAGAGGCTCCAGTCCCTGTCATTAAAACAGAAAAGAACAAATGCAGCAGTCAAAGAACAAGGTCCTTTCACAGGTTCATGTGACTTCTCTGATAGCATTGTCTCTCTACTGAGGCTATGAGTAAAAGAGGCCTTGAGATTCTCCAAGAGCACTGAGGGGAAAAGAGTCAGGTAAAGCTCACACAGGCCTTTTTGAAGATGTCCTATTTCTGGCTATCCAGCCAATTGAAAAAGGATCCTTCTAACATGTAGCTGAGTAGACCAGAATCAGTTACAGGATGTGTAGGCATAGTCCAGTCTCTCCAGGGCACTGCATTCCACATCATCATGACTCTTCTAGAAGTAGACTCCTCAGCTTCTCCAGGTGGGGAGACACAAAGGCAGGGAGAGACAGCATAGTACAGTACAAAGGGCCTAAATCTAAGAATCTTCAGACCTAGTCCTAGTTCTTCTACAAAGATTTCTGCGTGACCTTGGATAAATTGTTTAACCTTTCTGGAACTCAGTTTCTCTACTAGTAAAATAGGAGTGATGATACCTGTTCCACTATACAAGCTTGCGGGGAGCAAATGAGATGAAATGACCTTGAAAAAATATAAGGGACTACATGTTTAAATGAAAGATGGGATTACACTTCTTTTGTGTGTCCCACAACACTGAGAACACAGAAGGCACTCAATAAATACTGGCTGAATTTAATATAAGTCATCTATTCACTTCCCCTGAACTATGATATATAATTTAGTTCCAGGTACAGGAAGTATATTTCCTCCCTGGTTTTCAGGCTAGCCTGCTCCTTGCCATGTTCTTATTTTGCTCTGATCCATTATCCTCTTATTTCTTCTACCAACTTCTTATAGCCCATTATGGTCACAGCATCAAGTTCTCTATTTTTCCCCACTTCATAGTATTTTACTATTTTTTCAATTCTATGTAAAGATAGTTTTCAACATTCACTTTTATAATATCTTGAGTTCCAGATTTTTTTCTGCCTTCCCTTCCCCAAGACGGCAAGCAATCTGTTATAGGTTGTACATGCACAGTCATATTAAACATATTTCCACATAAGTCATGTTGGGAAAGAAGAATCAGAGCAAAAGGGAAAAACCATGAGAAAGTTAAAAAAGAGAGAGTGTAAATAGCATGCTTTGGTCTGCATTCAGATTCCATGGTTCTTTCTCTGGATGAGGATAGCATTTTCCATCATGAGTCTTTTGGAGTTGTCTCATATCATTGTACTGCTGAGAAGAGCAGTCAAAGTTGGTCATCGCACGACGTTGTTGTGACTGGGCACAATGTTTTGGTTCTGGTCACTTCACTCAGCTTCAGTTCATGTAAGTCTTTCCAGGTTTTTCTGAAATCTGCAGACTTCTGTACCTGATCCTTGTTCATCCTAGGACAAATTCTTAAGTAGACATTCATTGGAAAAGTCTCCTGATCAATCACTATATCAATCAAAGATATTAATGCTAAATCTATTTCATCTTCCTGCTATGAATGTCCAAGTCTTTACCAAGGTCATTGAAATGCCTTCAGATAGATGCCTGAGTGATTACTGAAAGCCTCTTATCTGCATCTACATTTCCTGTTCCACCTTTTTGTTCCTCCATGAATTTTGTTATGATTTGCATGCTACCTCTGACTTTTTTTTTTTTCCAATTCAAATGCTTTTTCTTCCCATACCAGAGGGGCCATACATTGTGTCTGTCTGTGGATCCTCCTTTGGCTTGAACTAACCACATTTCCCTCCATCTACATTGTCTTTCTCTTCACGGTCACACCAGTGGGTTCTACAGGCTCATTTCATGCGCTATTCGGATTGAATTTTACAAGAGTTTTGGAACCATTGTCTCAGGCCATGGGGCTCGTAGAGTTTGGGGCAGAACTTTGAGAAATTTTGGTGTGCTTTCCTGGCAGTTCAACAGCCAGGCAAATTCGGTTGAGAGGTGTGGTGTTTTGTTAACATAATCAACAGACTTATCATCACCCTCCTAGTTATAGGTCAAAGCCATATAGACTTTATTCATAATTTTTAGTGGGTTCAAACCTGTAAAGTGAATGTATTTTGATTCTTAAAGCCACCCTCTTCTTCACTGGATTTATCTTAAGAAAACAAAGTTGTTTCTATGAACCTAATGGACTGAAATATTTAAATTTAAAATATTTGATTTTCCTAAAGATACATAATTTCCACTCAGGATGAATAATCACTCTTTGCCCACTTTTAATTCTCACATTCAGCTTAGGTTCACAAATATAATCTGATTTTTTGAAGAGAAAAAGTAAGAACAAAGTTTTTATAAATAAATAAAATTTCTTAGAAGTTTTTTTTAAATGGTTGGATTGGTGATCCAGACCTATGTCTTTATTGGTATGAAGAATTCCTTCTACCAAAGCAGATCAGAAAATTATCTGTAACTTCCAGCCTTAGAGAATTGTCTTGGTTCAAATTACTTGGACATGGTCACACGAGTGTGTATCAGAGGCTGGAGCTGAACCCTAATCTTCCTGACTCCCAGGCCAGCTATCTGTCCACTACTCCATATTCCTTGTGTCCTAACAATTAGATTTGTGTAGAACTGGAATAAGCTGCTTTGGGAGGGTTTGTTTCCTAACATTGGAGGTCTTCACGGGGGAGCTAGATGACTGCTTATTGGGGGTATTGTATGTAGAAGATGGGCCAGTTTGAGCACAGGTCAGGGAAGTTGACTAGATCTATTTCAACTCCAAGTTTGTGACTCAGTTATTTTAAAAACATTCAAGTTGTTTGACTATCCGACTGCTATTTTTTTTTTTCTAACTGTGGGCTATATGTGCTGACACAACTTAAAATAATCATCATTTCTATCTCTTATAGTCTCCATTCATGACCCCCAATCTTACCTCTCCCTACCCTCCCCACACCTACTCCTTTGGGTAAAGGTGACCAACCTAATTTAGGATAATAGAGTTCACCAAAGTTATGAACAAAGAGCCAAAATACATTTTTTTCAAAATTATTACATTTTGTTTATTAAAAACATTTTTCTCTATTCCTAGCTATATGACTTTTGGCAAATCAATTAGCCTCTGTGCCTCAAGTAGCTCCCTCAAGCAACTCTGGTTGGGAAAGTACCTTCATATCTTACCATTGCCCTATTATTTTAGTTCTCGTGAAATAATATTATTTTTCATAACAGTATCAATACAATTTATAACAGAATTCTTTTTCAGTTTACACTTATATCAAGGGCCACATTTGCAGTTATGAAGAAATGCTTGTGTGGTCTTCAGGCTGCTGATTGGTCACTCCTGACATAGGGTAAATAGAAATCTTTTCTTTTTAAAAAATATCATCTCCATTTCTTAAAAAAATAGGTCTCAGTGTCTTAATAACATGAAACCCTTCATTTTCGGAATCATAGAAAACTACAGTTATGGGAAACTAAGAAAATGAATAATCAGTAGTGCCATGCATATTTATCAATATCAAGAATATGTAATTTCACTTGTTTGGAAGCTTCCTTTTATGTTTGGTTGATTACCTTAAGAAGCTGAGTGTGCCTTGCCTTAAGTCACACAGTTGGTCAATGTTGAAAGTGGGATTAAAACCCAGGTTTTCTGATGCCAAATCCAACCCTCCATCCACTACTACGCGGTAGTCCCTCATTACAGGCATAATAGGTGCTTAAAGACTGACTGGCAAAGTAGCCTTTTCACTTAATAACAAAAGGATTATAAGAAGGTAGAAGGAGAGAAAATTTGATATTCCCTGTGGTTAGTACAGACATCTTTCTCAGCCATCCTTATTTTTCCCCCAAAAAAGCTTTCTCATTTTATAGAGCTAATGGAGCAATGGAGCTGACTGGGCCTCTGAAGGGAAAAGAATGCAATTTCAGAAAATGGATTTTAGGCTTTAGGAAGGGTCCAGCCAAACTTCTGATCTGGGAACATTTTCTTCCATTCTGCCAGAGAAAGGCTTTGTTCTCATCACAAAGGAAACAATTTTGCTAGGTCTGTAGAATTATATTCAATCTGTGAAGCCTCCAAACATCATAGAATTTTAGAACTCAAAAGGATCTCGGAGATCATCTAATCCAATTTTCTCATTTTGCAGAACAGGAAACTGAGACCCAGAGAGATGAAACGACTTAGTCACTTGCAACACAGATAGTAAGAGAGTCAGGATTGGAACCCAGGTCTTCTGATTCCCAGGACATGTACTCTTCCTAGGGTACCACCTCCTTTGATTTTCAGTTATAAATGAGAGAGTAATTCAGTAGGCAAGGGATAGAAAAAGTCTACTAGGAAGGGAAAGCCAGACTTAGCTTGTCTCTTCAGAAGAGGCATCTTCCTCATCTTCTAAAATATGTAGAATAATTCTGTATTTTGTTTTCAACTTTAAGAGTGTCCTTGATCTTATTATTGGTTATTATTACTTATTACCAAGTAAGAGAAGGAAAAACCCCAAAGGAAGATTAATTACTACTTTCTGTGAAATCAGAGGAAATGCAGTTCAATTCAGTACCTCATTAACAGGAAGATAGATCAATTCACAGGGAAATTGACCCCAAATTTATCATCATCAAATAAAATTATAATTCCTCATTTTATGGAAAGTTTTTAAGGACCTTTGGGTCATCTAGAAACAACCCTACTTGAGCAGGACTATCCTCTAAAACATCCAAGACAAAAGATCATTCAAAATCTATTGGAGATATTAGAATAAAAAAGAAACACCCTACTCCCTCAAACAGACCATTCTACTTTTGGACTAACTCTAATTGTTAAGAAAGATTTCCTTTACATCAAGCCAAAACATGCTGCTACAAAGCTCCTAACTATAGTTCCTGGTTCTATCCTTTCAGGGGAAATAGAATGAGCCTAGCCCCTCTTCTGCATGACAACCCTTCAAGTATTCAAAGATGGTGGATTACATCTCATCTTCTGTCCTACCCCGCATCTCCTTAAAGCTAAACATTTTCATATGGTGTAGTCTGTAGCTCTTAACTACGCTCTTCATCATTCTCTGACTTCTCTCTTTCTCTCATTAATGACTTTCCTGAACACAACATTCTAGATGGTGTCTGACCAGGCCTGCGAGCAGCAGAGCTCTCCATCCCCTCTCTTGTTCTGGGCACTCTGCCCTTCATAATGCAGCCTCAGAACTCATTAGGTTTTTTTGGCTGCCATAATACAACGTTGACTCATTCTGAACTAAAAGATCTTTTCTTCTCACATGAATTGTTGTCTCTACATAACTTCTACATGTTATACTTGTACAGTTGGGCTTTGTTATTGTTATTTACTGAAGAGTAGGCTCTGAAGTAATCCCTATTACGTTTCCTCTTACCACATATGGCCCAATGTTGTAGACCAAGGCTTCTTCACCTTTTTGTGTTATGGCCCCTACGGGCAATCCAGCAAAGTCTATGAACCCTTTCTCAGAATAACATTTTAAATAAATAAAATAATATATATAACATTACAAGATAAATCAATTAGAAAAACTTCACAGATCCTAGATTAAGAAGCCCTGTTCCTGACTGTCAATATCTTTTTGGATCTTGCCTCTGACACTTAAGAGTCTTAGTGCTCTCTTTCATTTGTTCTTTCTTGCTTCATCTCCCTTCCTCCCTTTTCCCTTCCACCTGCTCTTTGCTGCATCTGCAAATTTTACAAGCATGACACACATCTTTATTCACAAACTGATTTTTTAAAAAATCAGTTATCCCACAACCAGAGACTGTGAGGAGGGGACTTTCTTAGTAGCCTAACCCTTGGGATGACTTCGACCAAGGACTATTTGTTGGGTCTAGATATGCAAGCAAATCTGAATTACCTGTACTATGTAATCTTTCCATATTTTGTCCACAAGGATAGCATGACTTTAAATGCTCTCTTGAAATCCAGGTATGCTAGGTCTATTAGAATTACCCTGATCTTGATGTCTAGGGAACTAAAAAAATGAAATGTCTGATATGACTTGTTTTTGATGAAGCCATGATTGCTCTTAGTGATCACTGATTTCACTTCTAAATGCATTCAACCCATTGTTTTAATAATATGTTCTAGAATTTTCCCAGGAACTTAAGTTAAACCTACTGGTCTATAGTTTGCTTACTCTACAAACTTAATTTTTTTTTAACTAAAGAATTTTCCCTTCTCTAGCTACAGTACTTCTTCCATTCTCCTAATCTTTCTTTTTTAGTGACCTTTCAAAATGGGTTTTTCTTCCTATTTTCTATTTCTTACATCATCATAGTTAGCTCAAGAAACCCCCCACCCCTACCCCAAGAGTCATTCCACTTAACAAATAGTAATTTTTTAGAGAGGAAAGAAAATCAACATAATTTATTTAAACATTGAAAAAGTCTGAAAACATGTGCAATGTACAATATCTATGGACTTCCCACCTCCACAAAGGGTAGATTGGAGTTGTCTTTTCACATCTCTTCATTCAAGTCCTGTTTGATCTTACAATTTTATTATTTACTTTGATTTCTTTTGGTGTGTCATTCTTTCCATTTCTGTGTATATTCTTTTCTCCGCTCTGTTTACTTTACTCTGCATCAGTTCATTTAGATCTTTTCATGCTTCTCTGTATTCATCACACACATCATTACTTACAGCATAGTAATTTTCTATTACATTTATATACCATAGATTCTTTAGTCATTCCTCAATTGAAGATAATCTACTTTGTTTCCAATTCTTTGCTATTACAAAAAGTGCTGCTATAAATATTTTTGAGTATATGGAGTATTATTTCCTATTGATAGTTTCTTTAGGATTATTAGCCCAGTAATTGACTCTCTAGTTCCAAGGGCTTGGACCTTTCAGTCACTTTATTTCAATAATTCAAATCACTTTTCAAAATGGTTGCATCATTTCACAGTTCCACCAATACCGTACTTTTCCTTCCATAGCCTCTCCAACATTGACGGTTGCTATTTTTTTGGTTATTTTTGCCAATTTGCAAATTGTGAATAGGTAAAAATCTTAGTGTTGCTTTGATCTACCTTCTCTTATTAGTGATTTGGAGTATTCTTTCATATGGCTGTGAATACTTTGCAATCCTTCTTCTGAGAACTGTTTGCTTATATCCTTTGATCATTTATCTACTGTGGAATGACTCAGTCTTTTCTATTTTCAAAAATTATTGATACTGGCTCACCAATTACATCTGTCAGTTCTTTCAATACTCTGGGACATATTTTGTCCAATCTCAGTAATTTGACTTTATTGAGTACTTTTCCTCCTCCTTTCAACTTCTTGTTATCCACTTTTTTTTGTTTTATACTTTCCTGACCATTTATTTTAGGGGGGAAACAGAAATAAAATTAGAATTTAATCTTAGCATTACAAATGCTAAGTTGGAGTTGTTACTAACCTAATGCCCATGTCACAATCAATTAGCAAGCTTTTATTAAGTGCCAGGCACTGTGGTAGTCACTGGTGATACAAAGACAAACAGTTTAACCAACATTTTCTTCTTGTTACTCAGAATTAGGCCCAGAGTAGCAGTTTGCCTTATTGCTTTTTCCTCTTTTTATAGTTCTGGCTTCTCTCCATCATCTGTTATTACTGTCCCATGCATCCCTGGAAGCATTCCTATCTTCTCTCTGAACTTTTATACCCAACATAGCTTAATACTTTCGGTGTCCTTTACATCCATCACCAGTATCAGCTCTTTCTGAGCTTTGGACCATTCTACTCTTTTGTATTACTCCTCTGTTAGTCACTCTTGCATTTTTTATACGTGTCTTCTTAAAGTCTATGGTAATAGATGAATTCTCTATGGACACACATCATTCTCTGCACAGGTTCCTTACCGTCTTGTTAAAAGTCCAAGGGAGAGCTCCATTGAATGTATATTCAAAGAAAAGCTCCAAGAGCAATCTTCATTTTAATGATTTGTATCTCTGCCCCTCAGGATTTAACTCTTGAAGGCTTCCCATCTCTCTTGGATCTAATTTCCCCATATAATCTTAAACTGTGGGATCCCACCTATCTTTTCTCAGCCCTTGCAAATGTGCTCTCCTTAAATCAAAGATATGTGTCAGACCATGCCTGGCTCTGCTTTCCTTTATCAAAAATGCTAATGGAGTGGTCATCCCTCAACGTTCATGTTATGATCAGGCAATAAACTTTTATAAGGCATCGGACGCTGTTCTAGGCCCTAGTGATACAATGACAGCTGCTTAGAAAACAGTTTTTCCTTGTTAGTCAGAATCAAATTCAAAATAGCAGTTCTCCTTATCATTTAATTGTCATTAATTCAAATGAATAATTCATCAGATATACTGTTTCTAGCAGAAAGAGAACCACATACAGTCAGGTAGTGGAGGTTCTTTACTCCCATCTGTCCTGTGCCAATTCAGTGATGTGCTTTCAAACTCTTCATTAGTTTCCTCTTGTTGTCCAGACGATTTATAATTTACTTCTACAACCTTGAATGTTTCTGTCTGTAGTACAGGGGAATTCAGATGAAGAGGACTGACACACAGAGATAGCTTTATAAACTTTATTGCTATTCACAAGGGGAGGAAGAAAACAGCTGCTAACAGGACAGTCTGGATGTGTGGCCTCCATGCTAACCGTGGGTGGCACAAAGAATGGCGTGTCTGTCTGCCTCAAGTCTCTCCTCACTTCAGTTTATCCTCCATTTGACCACTAAAGTGATTTTACTAAAATGCAGGTCTGATCATGTCACCTCCTCCCTCCCCGCCTAAAAAGCCAACACACACACACACACACACACACACACACACACACACACTCAATAAACTCCAATGGCTTCCTATTGTCTCCAGAAACAAATACAAGATCCTCCGTTTAGCACTCAAAGCTCTTCATAACCTAGTTCCTTTCTACCTTTCCAGTCTTCTTACACCTTATTCCCTGATCCATACCTTTCAATCCAATGACACTCCATGTCTCTGCTCCAGACATTTTCTCTGACTGTCCTCCATGCCTGGAACTCTCTCTTTCCTCCACTCTAACTATTAACTTCTCTGGCTTCCTTTAAGTGCCAACTAAAATCCCATTTTTACCGGAAACTTTCCTCAATCCCTCCTAATTCCATTGCCTTCATCTGTTAATTAGTTCCTATTTATCCTGTATGTAGCAAGCTTTGTAAATATTTGTTTGCACAATGTCTCCCCCTTTAGATTATAAGGTCCTTGAGGGTAGGGACTATCTTTTACCTCTTTTTGTATCTCTAGAATTTAGCACAGTATTGGGACAGAGTAGATACAATAAATGTTTACTAATTGCTAGTAAGTGGCAGTGGTATCCACACTCCAAAAGAAGGTCCAGAGCCCCAAGGATTCAAACATATACTGTGATACCAATGGAAACTGCCCTGTTATCTATAGGATGAGTAAAGTTAGCATATTTTCTAAATTACCTAATAAGGAGTAAGGAATGAAGAGCAAGAAAGTAGATAACTCAAATTGTGCCAACGCAGCAAAAGGTTGAAGGGGAAAAGGAGATTCACGGCCACTCTGTGGGTTTATTAGCCTTGGCACACTAGCATCTTAAGAGGGCTGGTTCACAGGTAGTCACTCTTTCTTGAGTCTCTCTCTAGTGTTCTCCTTCATGCGCTACCTCTCCAATTCATGGACTTCTTCATCTTAATACACAGTGGTACACCAATATCTTTGACCTATTCTGTTCCTTTTGCATGTTTATCCTACTATTGCCACATCCTGAGGTTAAAGTGTATCATGGCATCTCTCTGTGATACCTAAGGTTGGATTTACTTTCTAAGAGTGTGATCTACAAGTTTATTACCCACACTTAGAACTTTTGTGTCTAGATATCTGAGACCACAGTTTTATTGCTGTCTTATCTAGTAGATATTATTTTGGCACATATATGTGGGCAGTTTTCATCCTCTCCCCTTCTTTCAGTTTAAAGCCCTCTTATTAGATCCAGAAAAGTCCAGGCAAGTGCAATTTAACCAGCTTTTGTTAAGTGTGCTATCTCTCTGATCAAAAGTCCATAATTCAAGTGATCCAGAAATGCAAATCCTATTCTCCTTACCAATCTTCTTGACCAGCTGCTTGCTTCTCAAATCTACTTCTATCTTTTGATACCTTTATTTTCAACTTGGCAGACCTTTCCTCTTCCACCTCTCCTTTTAAAACTTGTTTTCCTCAGTTTGGTGGATTTAGTTTAAGAAGGTTGTCCATTTCTTGGACTTCTGAAATCTGTTTTCCCTAACTCTCAAGTCTTAGTGTGAATGGTTCCACCTGTGTCCTCCTCTTAGCTCCAGGACGTGACACTTTGCCCTCTTTGGACTTCTACTGGGTGCAGAGCATTGTGCTAGGCACTGGAAAAGATACAAAATTTAGAAAAGCTTTGATCCCTCCTTTTCTGCAGTTTGTAGTCTAGAAGGGGATAAGACAGTGACACAGATATAACACACATAGCATAACAATAATTTAGGATTTTACAAAATAAAGTGTTATGTAAGGCACAGGAAAATCAAAGAAGGTGGTGCTTGAACTAGACTTTAAAAGATAGATAGGAATTCAACAAAGAGGAGAAAAGGCATTCCAGATATAGAGACAACCTACATGAAGAGGAGTAATGTAAGGAAGAAAAGATCAGATAGTGCTAAGTTCTAGAGGATTTTAACTTACTGAGTGGAGGAATTCAAACTTTATATGGTTATCAGTAGGGAGCTACTGAAGATTTTTAAGCTGAAGTGAGATCACTGCTCAAATAATAATTAATATTTATGTGACACTTTAAAGTTTGTAAAGTGCTTTACATGATTATGTCATTTGAGTTTCACAACCACCTTGGGAGGTAGGTGATATTATTATTCCTGTTTTATAGATGAAGCCACTGAGGATGAAAGGTTAAATGACTTTCAGGGTTACACAGCTACTAATATCAGAGATAATTTGTAAGAGGTTATTTTTGTTTAGATATGAGTGATCTTCTTTTCTTGGGTTCCTTTTCTTTGTCTCTGAAACAGTCAGTCCTTTCCCCCTTAAAACCCTCACTCTTTCTTACCCTTGCTCCATCCTCATTTGTTCTTCTCAAGTAAAAATTCCCCAAACCAGATTTTAGTAGCTGACCTTCACCTTGTGATTTTGGTGCTTTTTCTACCTACAACCTTAGACTAACATCAGATCCTATGGCCTTGGGACAATCAATTTAGACATTCAAGACTTTTTTTCAGCTCTCAACATGAGGATCTATGTAAGACTGAAGATCTCCTCTAGCCCCAATGTTATATTCCTTGACAGTCCAACTCTAATTCGCCTTTCATTGGCTGAACTAGAAGGACAAAATCTTCCTTGGACTAATAGATATTGGCCATCTGTCTCTACTTTTCCCCTACTGGTTCTAACCATTATGGTCTGTTAAGCAGGATGCTTGTGTTAGCTTCCATGTGAGTATTTTACTAAGTTTGAGTTTGCGATTAGAAAACATTCTTTACACATTTTTTTTAAATTATAGATTCATTTTGTTTTGACACAGAGTACTTTCCAACAAATGCAGAAGTAAATCCCTTTACAAAGTATGTTCCTTAAAGGAAATGGAGGAAAACCAGATTAAAGATAATACTTTAACAAAAAAAGTTACATCCTTTTATTATGACTAACATTGGTACTAACATTAATTACGATTTAACCACAAATTCATTGTTTTTCCAGGTTGACTTTATTATTACAGTGCTGCATTAACTTTGTATATTATTTTTGAGCTGCTTTCTTCAGTTTGTATCATTTTATATGTCTCCTCATGTATCTCATTTTTCTGAATTCTTTAAATCAACTATTTCTTTTATGAAGAAGCAATTTTAATGCTTCTTTATTCTTGCTAAGCAAGTTTCTTAGAGTGACTTGCACAGACCCAGGTTAACAACCAGGGACATGATTGAAGTTGAAATGAATATACTTGCTCCAACTCAAATAGCAGAAGGAGTTAAGGGAGAAACATCTAGGAGAAAGAAAGAACAGCTCAAAAGACAGACAGTGAATTCATCTAAGCCTATGGCTTTTGCTGACTGGGTGGATTGATCTGACTCACAAAAGAACTAAAATAGCCCTAAAGGAGCTAAGACTTCTTTGAAAAAGAGTTGCATGACAGCGGGCAATTCAATGAAAAATCAGCCAATGAAAATAAAGAAGAGTTCAATAGAGAGCCAGCAGGTGATAGAAGAGAATAGCATAGCATAGCAGAAGACCAGAAAAGGATAACATAGAAGCAAGAATAGTCCCACAGAGCAGAGATCAAGAGAAATTCCACCTGCAAAATGGTACTGCAAAAGGGTGAATATTAATTGCCCTGGCAGTGAATGCTCCCAAGATGTGTGCTCTATTTCAAATATGTACCCAGGTTTTGAATGTTGAATATTCCCTTTCCCTGCTACAATATAGGTTTCATCAGGGGCATGGGGTGGATGGAAAATGGGGAAAGAAGTGTGAAACTCTGTTATGTGGAGGGGGAAAGATTTTTCCTTTTATATCTTGCTATGCAGCTTTATTAAATGCTTTAAATTAACATCCTCTGGTTTGTCTGGTAAAAGACAAAAATCAGTGGACACTTGTAAGCTCTAGTTTTGAATAGATGCTGATTCAAGGAATGCTTTGAATCTGAAGTAACTTTCAGGGGGACCCATATCTAAGGGAGGTGTTGATTGTACTTCTGGCATAGCAGTAGTCCATTGTATTCCTATACTGTAATTTGTTTGGCCATTTTCCAGTACATTTTATTTCCAGCTTTTTGTTTTCATAAATCACATTGCTATTACTATTTTTGTGCTTTTTTTCTTGTTGTCAATAACATCCTGGGATAGTTTCAGTAGATGAGACCTCCTAGTTAAAGAGTATATTTAATAACTTTTCTTGCTTAATTCCACATTGATTTGCAGAATTGTAAACCACTTCATGAATCTGCCAGAAATGAAGCAGCCAGGCAGTACACATTGATAAAATATTCTCCTCACCTGGCATCGCCAAATCCAATTTCATTATTTTGTAAGTTGTTTACTTAACACAGCACAGGTAACATCTCTGGGAAAGGTGGGAGCAGTACTTTGTAATGGAAAGTATTTAAATTCTAGCTCTGCTACTTACTGCCAGTGTAACTTAGAACATGGCAGTTCTCTTCATCTACCCATCCATAAAATGAGAAAGTTAGTCAGGTCACTTTCAGTTCTAAAGACTACAATTTCTTAAGGTCTTCAGTTTCTGTCCAGGACCTCATACTCCTAGCAATACTTTGTTGCACAGTGGATACAATTGGCCTTGGAGTCAGGAAAAATCACATAATCTCTCCATGCCCCCATGGAACTCTCAAAGACCATAATTTGTGGAGAAGCTTGTTTGCATTGGTAGAGGAACTTTCTCACAGGCTCTGCCTATACCAATAAAATCATAGGTCAAGTAAAAAATTAATCATTAAAAATGGGTAATTAGCTTCAGGTTTTACAAGTCTCAAGAGATTCTCTCTCATGTCATGGGAATATGAACCAGAAAGATAGTAGACTTTTCTGTTTTTTCTGTTGGATCAACACATGATTGACTGTATTCCTTCAGGAAGGAGATTCCCACTATTACTCCTCATTTCTTTTTCCTCAGATAATTATTGGATGTCTTCTTTCCTTATGGCGCTATAAAGCCTTACAACACCTCTCACATAGCTCCAAAGGTTCAATAGTCCTTCTTTTATTCTTTCTCTGCAACACATGCTAATCTTCTGACACAGATAGGAATCTACTTTGGTGCTTCAGAGTTTTTTTTTTTCTTTTCAAAATATTTCTTACATTCTTTCAGGGATTCTTCATTTTCCCTAATAATCTGGTCAATAAAGAAGCATTCTTAGTAGTCCTTTTGCCTTCTCCTGAAAGACCAACTTGTACTTTGTGCAGACATAACTAATTACTTGTGTAATCTGGGGCCGAAACCACAACTCTAGGCTTATGCAGACAACATTTAGTTTTGGGTCTATCTTTGTCTCTTTCTCAAGAGGAAAAAAAAATACATATCTACATATAAGAAAATATATGTATATGTGGGTACATATAAACATACATAGACATATACCTATGTGTCTATACATACATACACATAGGAAATAGGTATATGTATATGCATGTATTTTATGTGTGTATATATGAACATAGAGAGAAAAAACTGTCTTATGCCCCCATCTAGAATTTCTCCTAAGAAAATGATAGCATAGCACATATCCACATCAGTTGCCACACAAGAACCCATGCTAACAATACGTTGAATACAGGGCAGGCTTTTTTTAGCTAGATAAAAAATATAAAACAGAAAAGACTCACATACAAGCCCCACCTTCTCAGGACCTCTACAATCCTGCAGACTTGCAGTACTACCATCAGTCTCCTCACCCCACTCCTGAAAAGACAAAGTAGAGGTTACTCCATGTTAGGGACCCTGGGAGTCTGAGCCCGATCTCTGGGGCCCACAGGCTTATCTGACCAGCAGAGGCCTGCAGGCCTTGGTGGAGTGTAGCTGTAAGCCATGACTGAGGCCGGAGACAAGATAGTAAGAACTACAGTTTATTCAAGCAGTGAGCAGTGCTTTTATCTCTTTTCTGACACCAGTGCTCTAAGTGAGCCTATCATCAATTAGTTTGCCCATATAAGGAAGTAATTTACCTTAAATCAGGACTGCCCAGGGTGGACACGCAGCCCTAAGAAAGAAAAGCGTTTTTGGCTTCTTTGTTCTCTGAAAAGCCCAGGAAAATAACCTTGAGCAAAACAGGGGTGGAACCCTTCCTCCCAGGCCATCTTGTTCATGCCTTACCAGTCTCCCCTCAGTTTACCTGAGTGGTGACCAGTGAATGCCGTCCAAGAGGCTGGGGGTTGGCAATTCCCTTACAACTACAGATTGACCTCCTTTCCCTGCAGACCTATAGAGTCCACATGGCTCTGGTGTTAATGAAGGTCAGTCTGGATTTGCTCCTCCACATGACCTATCCCTCACTGTTTCTCAGCTCTAGCTCATGACTGATTCCCCAATGCCTCTACTTGGTCCAGGACCTCAGTACTGTCTAATAAGTCCAATTCCGCCCCTTCTCTCTGGGAGACTTGAGCCAGGTACTCAAAGTTATCCTGAAATAACTTTGGTTTAGGAACTCCTCCATCTCTCTCCCACAGCTATTCTTTTGCTGTGGGCTTGATTCACTTGCCTTCAATCAATCAATCAATCACTGAGCTTTATTAAGTATTTCAGCTCCAAGCTTGGCTGAGGAGCTCCTCCTCATTCCACCACTGCCTCCAGCCACAACCAGCTCTGAGGTTGTGCGGTTCCCACCTTTCCTATGACCACATGGCTCTCTGCAGTGACCTCACATGTACAGAGACTTGTTCCCTCCGGGGAACCAAGTCTTGGTCCCTGTGTGTCTCTGGTCTCTCTCTCAATTGCATCACTCAACTGTGATTCTCTCTTTTTTTACTCTTTCTCTTCTCTTACCTTTAAGTCCAAGGTATCTGACTAGTATGACTCGGTCTATCATCTTCAAATATGGTGCTAATGGGTTTGCATATGGAGACATCTTTAATGTTAAAACAAAGGCTCTGGGGATCCTTGAGTGACAGTAAGGACTTTTCCATTTTATTTATGACCCCATCATGAAAGCCAGAGTAAAGATTTCATTAGCGGGTGGCAACGAGGTCCCAGGAAAATGATTGGGCACACACACTTTATACTTGTCCCTGGCAGAAAAACAGTCATAATGTATGTATTCTCTGTGGATCATTGCAAAATTCCCCTTGCTCTCCTTACTTACTGAATCCAGGATCCTCAGCCCTCTTCTCATTTCTTTGTGGCAATTTTTGCAGCAAATTGTTTGTCACATCTATTCACCAAAGTAAGATTCATGTCCCCAAAGGTAATCTGAACTGGACAGTAACTGTGACATGTAGAAAACACGAAGGAAGAAGAAAAAAGCCTGAAGTTCTTTACACCCTGAAATGTGTATAAAAAGCACAAATAGTTTTGCCACAAAAGACAAGATAGCATAATCAAGACTGTAGGAAAAAGCTCAGCAGTAACAGAGCCTAAGCACACTAGTATTGCAATTCCTAGAATTCTACTCAGGGGTAAGATTTAGAGGTAGAACAGATATGAGCAGATTGAGAAATGCGAAAAAACTCTCATTTCCAGGACCCCTCAGTGTTACTAATATGCAAAATAACCTAACAGCAAAATCTCAGAGCAAATAATGTCCATTCCCGAGATGGCTCTTCTGTTATATCTTGTAAGCATCTACACTGGCTCCAAAATACTCCCAGCACAGAGGATCAGAATGCTGAGCTCCCAAACTAATTAACTGCTCTCAGATGTTAACCCTACCATCTAGGTGCTAGACAGAAATGTGTTTCAGACAATGCAGAGGACTTTTTAAAATAAGGAAAGAGAATCAAAGTCAGCTAAAAATCCCAGTTCCTTACTCAGATATCATTCGTACAAAGATCAGTAGACACAACCTGGATAAGGCTCAGCAATCCAGTTTGTAATCACAGTCCAAAGGTCACCTCCTTCATTCAAGATTTATATGATTTGCTTGTGTTAAAAATCGAGTAACATTATACTCTACTGACTTCAGCCTAGATGACTGCCAGTTGGATCGACTGACTTTTTAAAAATATATCCGAGATAAATATTTGTAGTCATAAATTCAAGTTAAGGAAAAAATGATGTGTACCTTGGGGTCAAAACCGAAGACATACATACACCTGATTGTTGAACAAAACTTCTTTTAACCATTTCTGATGTTCTCTTGATAGACCTTAAAAGTCCCAGCCTCTGGGGAGGAAAAA
The DNA here is from genome assembly GCA_023548195.1 of Bettongia penicillata ogilbyi. Lineage (NCBI taxonomy): Eukaryota > Metazoa > Chordata > Mammalia > Diprotodontia > Potoroidae > Bettongia > Bettongia penicillata. The sequence goes on from JAJHZJ010000514.1 coordinate 1,896,005, forward strand.
TAAGAAAGTAACTTTGGCACACTGACTGAAGCACACTTGGCTGCTTCTGGGTCCATGATCTTGTTGACATTGTCTCCACTGATGCAGGTTACAATCCTTCTGCACTTCAGCTTCTGAAATTCTTGTCCCTGTTCTCTTTCACAGAGAGTCCACAGAAAGCTATTCATCTTTCTACAGACCTTTCTCTAGATCTTTGTACATCTCACAGGCACCAGTGTAGCCCTTGGCCTGTCCATTTTGTTATCACTAACTCTCATTAGGCAAGCCAATATTAATTCTTTGCAATATCATAAAAAAAATAACTTACTTCAAATAAAAATTCAGTGTAAATATCAGGAAAATACATTAAGCAGCAAACATTCTCAACACTACTTCCTATAGAAAGCCACCCCTCTAACCCTAGAAATGGAGGGATGGAAGGTTAAGTCCTGTCTAACCAGGCATACCACTGCTCAGCAGCCATCAGCCCAATACCCCATCTAGGGTGGCAATGAAATGTGCTTTATGTCTCATTTGGGATATGGCCTTCCAGATTCTGCAGCTAAGATCCCGGGCAGAAGAGGCCTTCCATTTTCCACCAGAAATTTCTGCACCACAGAAATTGTTCTCCCAAAGCTGAATTAATCTTCCTCTTCACTGCTCTTCATCTTAGAATCCCTGGTTTCCTTAGAGGTTCAACTGATGTGTCATTTCCTACCCAAAGCCTTTCCTTATCCCACTAGCTGTTGGTGCTTTTTCTCCCTCCTCAAATAGTATATATTTATCTATTCAGGTTATTTAATGGTTCCCCCTTCCCTTACCCCCCAGCAAAACTCAATCTCTTACAGATAGTGGCTATATTTTTTTGTCTTTGTATGCATAGAGCCTTGCACAGTGCCTTACATGTAAGTATTTAATAAATACTTGGATTGGGGGTTGATGTTTTGTAAGTTGCATTTTTGTGTGGGGAAGCAGCTGGAGGTAGACACACTGTGCAATTCACTCCCACTCCCTTTCTCCTGGAACACAGCTCATTGTCTATCTGCAATACAAGAGAAAGCTACTGATATAATAAGCCAACAGATTGGCAATTCAATTTTATACCTGTAGGGCGTATGCGGTGCCCATTAAGGTTATGTGTATATTTACATAAACTTGTCTACTTGCAGGCTTGAAGTAAGGTGGAAAAGCTATCTCTGGAATCTTGTCCTTCCTTCTCTAAGGTACACTTTGATTCCTGCTTGTAAAAGAACAGCAACCGGGGCCAGGAAGGTTGCTCCTCTGTTCTCCTCAGAAAAGGGTAGCATGTTAGAATTATATTTATCTATCTATCTCCCTAAATATAGTTTAGGGGAAAATACTTTTGTTCATAGGTTCAAAGCAGTATACCAAGCTTATATCCAAAAGGCTTGACTCCCTTACTATATCAAATGTTAGTTATGCAAAAGATCATTGCAAATTTCTTGTTCAGTTGGGTCTGACTTTTCGTGACTCTGCAGACTGTATTGTTCACAGGGGTTTTTTAGCAAAGATACTGGAGTGGTTTGCCATCTCCTTCTCCAGTGGATTAAGGCAAACAGACTTGCCTAGGCTCACATACTTAATAACTGTCTGAGGCTAGATTTGAACGCAAATCTTCCTGAAGCAAGGCTCTGCACTCTATCCACTGAGCCACTTAGTTGCCTCATATCATTGCAAAGAGTAAATAGCAAATAAAACCCATTTACCAAGCAGATAGCAAACAGAAGTCAGAGATGTTATACAGATTAGAATCTACCAGACAATACAGAGAGTGACCACTGGAAGCCAGATATTTTAGCTTAACACAAAAGGAAATTTGCTAGGGTATCTAATGAGGCAAGCTGGAAATCAGGGACATGTCAAGGTGACAACTCCTACACAGGTCTTCTGCTTCTCAAAGCCTGTTCTCTTTCTCTTGCTGAAGAGAGTCTGGACCCAATTGCATCATCTTTCCAAGTCAGAAGCAAGGACAAAGTTTCTTCTCTCCCAAGCTCTCTAATCAACTCCACACAGGCATGTTGCCTGTGAGTAATCATTCTATCCACTAATGAGGAGAGTCTTCTGCAGATATACCATACTTGAAAACTGAGTTACCTACCACTATGTAAAAAACAGGACTTTTTCATCCATTTAATTTTTCCTGTGTGGATTTTTGGTAATCTCTTGAATGGAACTTCTTGTGGATATTGTGTATTCTTTAGCTTAATATAATCAGAATAATGTCATCTGAAAACAGAAAGGATTTCCCAGTCCACATTTGGACAAGATGCTGGGCATCCTCTGATGAAGTGAATATCTTCAGTATGCATACATTCCTAGTTTTATGCCTCTCTTAACGTTAATAATCAGAGACCACTGAAGAGAATTATCACTCACTCTCTTTGTGATCCTGTTTTGGGTTTTCTTGAGAGATGCTGGAGTGGTTTCTCATTTCCTTCTTCAGCTCATTTTACAGATGAGGAAACTCAGGGAAAGAGGGTTAAGTGACTTGCCGGAGGTCACATGACTACTAAGTATCTGAGGTTAGATTTGAACTCAGATCTTCCTGACTTCAGGTTTGGCATTCTTTCTACTATGATACATAACTGCCCTCGTCACTATTATTCCATTAATTAAAAAATTTTGTATTATTTTTAAATATACTTGAGCAATTCCTTTTTAGAGAAGGAGATGTCTTAAGGCTACCAGCTCTGAGTAATGGAAAAAATAATAGATAATAGTAGCTAGCATTTATATAGCACATTTATGGTTGCAAAGCATATTACATATGTCTTTTGATCCTTACAAACAACTGTGATATGGGTGTTTTTTTACATTTTACAGATGAGGAAACTGAGGTTGAAAAGGTAAGTGACTTGCCCAGGATCACACAACTAGTAGTTGTGGATGTTGTGTGTCCTTTGGGCTTAATCTACAAACAGATTTCCTGACTCAAATCTCATATCTTCCTTATCCACTATGCCACCCAGTTGTCATAGTTGAGGGGCATGAACAAGAAATAATGAAACATATCTTCTCCTTTCCCATGGCAGACAGGTAGCAGAAAACTAGGAGAATTTTTCACAGTATACCACATCTTTAAAGTCTCAGTCAATTGAAAGAGAAATAATAGGGAGGTTCCTATAGTGTTTACTGATCACAAAACAAACAAACAAAACACTTGATTCTACTAAGTCATACACAAAAATATTCATAGGAAGCCCAATGCTTTTCAACCATAGTGTATTCTTATTGAGAAAACTGCTGCTTCACCCAAAAGGACTCACAGCTGAAACTTCCATATCTGTGGTCTTCCCCATGTGAGCTCCTTGAGAGCAGGGTCTAGCTTTCTTGTATCCACAGTGCTTAGTATAGTGCTGTGCTTAATAAGTTCCTAAGAAATGCTTCATTTATTCTTTCAGGGCTTTTACTGGTTTTTCCGTTATTCAGAATTCAACTTCCTCTACTGATCTTTTCATTTTGATTATTGTAATTTCTGGGTAGGGCAGCTGGGTGGCACAGTGCATACAGTGCCAGTCCCGTTGTCAGGAAGACCTGAGCTCAAATCCAACCTAAGATACTAGCTATGTGACCCTGGGCAGGTCATTTAACCCTGTTTGCCTCAGTTTTCTCATATGTAAAATGAACTGGAGAAGGAAATGGCAAACTACTCTAGTATCTTTGCCAAGAAAAACCAAAATAGGTTCACAAAAAGTCAGACAAGACTGAAATGACTGAACATGAGTTACAGGGTATGTAGTTCTCCTCTGATTATTTCACTTGGCATCAATTCATACAGATCTCCCCACATTTATCTGAATTTCTCATATTCGCCATTTCTTACTGTACAATATTAAATTCATGTATCATATTTTTTTCCTTATTCCCCAATTTATGGGTATTTCCTTGTTTCCCAGTGCTTTGCTGACACAAATTACTCATATAAATATTTTGGTATATATTGGACCTTTATTTTTGTCTTTGACTTCCTGGGTGTGTGTGTGTATGTCCATGTGTATGCATGCATGTGTGCATGTTTGTATAGACATATGTATGCATATATCCAAATACTGACATTGTTGAGTCAAATGGTATGAACAACATAGTCGCTTTGCCTGTAAGATTCCAAACTGAAATCCGGAATAGTTAGAACACTTCACAGCTCCACTAATAATGCCTGTCTTCTCCAACACTGATTGACCCCATCAAGTTAATCTTTCCTAATTTACATGATTAGTTACTATGACCATAGATTTAGGCAACTGAACCCAATCCTCTCATTGTACAAAAAAAAGAACTAAGCCCTTGGCTTCCCAGTAAGCAAATTAAGTGACTTCCCCAAGTTCACACAGGTAGTAAAAGTGGCAAAGAGAGGATTTGTCCTCAGGTCCCCTAACTCCAAATTCAGGGCTTTCTCTATGGTTCATGTTTTTCTTCCACATCTACTTTTTCTGATCCATTTATTTTCTCAATTTCTTCTTCTTAGGTGACCTAATTCCTTTTATATAGCACATGGAGTACTGAGTCTAAATATTTTGATATCGCTGACGATAGTTACAGAAACACTAATAAATCTGTTCCATGTTCTACAAATTTGTTGTCCCCTTACTGGTTCTGAGTATTTTTGAGGTGACAGGGCTTACTTGAATCTTATATATCCCTTGACTGAAACAATCTATTTAAAAAAAAACAAACAACTATGAAAAAGCATAATACAGAATTGTTTTCCTCCCCCAAATCCATGTAATAGCAATAATTGCTGACATTTTATAATGCTTTAAGATTGCATAAAGTGCTTTCCTTACAACAACCTGTGAGTCAGATTTAAGTAGCTTTTCCTCCATTTTATAAATAAGAAAACTAAAATGCAGAGAAGTGATGTTGCTTGTACACCGTCCTGCTGTCAGAGCCATGATGCACATCCAGGTCTATGGACACCAAAGCTAGCACTCGGACCACTCCACCAAATTGCCCATTAATGGGGCTTTATATAAGAGGTTCCTCATTGTTAAGCATGAAATGTAGAGCATAACTAAGATGAAATGACTAGAGATTGGTCCCAGTCTGCTGGGACAGGATATTGACAGGACCTGTACTCCTTTTGCAGTATAAAAACAACTGAGCAGAGAACCTAGTAAGCAAGAGTAATCCATTAAAATAGGATGTTACCAGATGCCCCCTCCCCTGCTGTGTGACTCTACCTCTCATGCTGATGACTTCTGTGGTAGCAGCTTCAAGATTTCCCCAGGGAATTATCTATGGGAGTCAGTATCCTAGGATCTCTATCCCCACCCTCCACCTTCCCCACTCTCCACCAAGCAGTAACCTCCGGAACCCCCCTTCAATTGAATTGTCCTAGGCAACTATATTATTATCTGTGGTTCAGTTGTTTCAGTTGTGCCCAACCCTTCGTGGCCCTATTTGGGGTTTTGTTGGCAAAGATACTGAAGTGGTTTGCCATTTTATTTTCCAGCTTCCAGGAAACAGGGTTAAATTACTTGTCCAAGGAAATACAGCTAACAAGTGTCTGAGGCTGGATTTGAACTCAAGCTTTCCTGACTCCAGGTTTAGCCCTCTGTCCACTGCCACCTACCTCCCCCAAATTGCTAGCTACAGCCCTGAATAAATAACTGTTTCATTGGCTAATACAGTAACTGTTTTAAAAATATCTACCCTGTTCTGAATCTAGTAGGGCATGAAAACAATAAACAAGATGAAATTATACCTTGTCAACAGAAAATTGATAGTGCCCTGGTATTAACCCTCAAGCATCCTAAGTATATGTGGTAACAGTATAATACATTTGTATAATGTTTTATAGCTGGTATTATCTCTATTTTACAGATAAGGAGATTGATTCTCAGAGTTAAGTGATGCGCCAAAATCATAGTAAGGGGTTAAAGAACTGGGGCAGGAATCTAGCTCTTCTGACTCTGGCGAAAGCCAATATTGACCTAATTGTCAATAATCAATTGTCAGGTAGTGTGACTACTATATTAGAAGCCCCTGCAAGGCTTAGAGATTATGCTATGGGGGTGGCTGGAATGGCCTTGAATTGATTAATACAGTATTATATTAATTCCCCAAGGAATATCTGTCAAATATCAGTGGTATCTAAAGCTCCATCATTGCTGTGTCCTCACTTCAGCTGAACCTTCTACATTTGCGGAAGAAACATATCTATGAAAATAAACTTCCTGGGTTAATTGTTCATGAGACTCTGGTCTACCAAGGAATACACCAAAAGGCACTGGTGAGAAAGCAAGTGTCCATAAACTGCTGAGGAGATACCATCTGTCAGTCGCCTTTTTTTTCATCTCCTTGAGGGAAATACACCACTTAAATTAAGCAAGCCCTGTGTTGCTGGGAAACGGCAAGTATTGATTTTGCAATTAACAGTCTTTTTTTTCTTTACTTTCTCTGAGGATCCCAGTCCCCATTCTATGATTTCCTAGGCATATTCTTCCATAGAATTTTCACTTTAAAAAATTCTTAGCTTCTCAAGAAGTATTCAAGTATTATTTAGTTTGCAGAAAAGGCGGACACCATCAACAACTTACCCTTCTGGGTGTTCAATAAATATTATCTGCCCAGTAACAGCTCTGACTGATAGAGAAATATAAGAAAATATCTTTGTCTTCCAAGTCTTTCATACAAAACACTTACAAAATAACAAGAAACCAAATAATCCTAAGACTAGGTAGAACTAACAATATGCAAAAGGAGTTTGAGGGACAGGGGAATCAAGGGTATGATAGAAAAGTGGAACTTAGAAGGATTTGGAAGAAGGAAAAAATTATTTTATAATTTTATTTTTTTCCAAATTGCATGTAAGAACAATTTGTAACATTCATTTTTTTAAATTTTGAATTCCAAATTCTCTCCCTCCCTAAGATGGTAAGCAATCTGATATAGGTTATGTATGTGCAATCATGTAAAACATGTTTCCATATTAGTCATTTTGTAGAAGAAAAGTCAAACCAAAAAAAAACAAAGAAAGTGAAAAATAGTTTGCTTCAGTCTATACTCAGATGCCATCAGTCCTTTCTCTAGAGGTGGATAGCATTTTTCATCCTGAGTCTTTTGGGATTGTCTTGGATCGTCATATTGCTAAGAAGAGCTAGGTCATTCACATTGATCACCCTACAATATTGCTGTTACTGTGCACAGTGTTCTCCTGGTTCTGTTCACTTCCCTCCGCATCAGTTCATGTAAGTCTTGATAAATAGACCTTAGATAAGGGAATAAGGGTATTTCAGATGTAAGGGAAACAAAGGCAAAGGTTGGGACTGAGCCTGTTTTATTTTCAGGATAGTAAAGAGACTGATCCGCCTAGCACAAAGGATGTTTCCATTAGGTGGAAGTGAGACAGAAGCTTGGACCATCATAATGGCTTTCAGTTATAGGAAGCTTGATTTGAGAGAGTGTTCTGTACACAATGGTATGTTTATTGCAACCCAGTAAAGTAGTAGTGTAAATACTTGGGGCTCCATTTTATAGATGAGAAAACTGAGACTCACAGGGATAAAATCGACTTGCTTCAAGTCATATAATTAAGAGGTGCGAAGTGAATCCAGGTCTTTTGACATCAAGTCCACCACCTATTTCCCTAAACTCCATGGGCAGCCTTGTAAATCAGACAAAGAAGAATCATGTAGTCAGATTTATGACTTCCCAAAGACAGTACAACTAAATTACCTTTGCCAAAAAAGAAAACTGCAAAGATAGTAGGAAATCTACCAAAGGAAGGGAAAGTGAAGACCACCAATCTTATATTTCAGCAAATTATGGAAGTCAAACTTCATTGTGACCAACTGATGAGAGAAAAAACCAAATATTCCATATTCTCTTGTGAAAGATGACTTAATTAGCAGTTTTTAAAATTCATAAGCCTTAAAATGTTTGCCAAGAGATTCAGAATTTAGTTCTATATGCTGGCTTTCAGCTCTGGATTCTCTTCGTGGTCTCACATGCTGATGTGAATGGCAACTATGTGATGTGACAGAAAGAGGCTGGGCTTGGACTCGGAAGATCTGAGTTTTAGTCCTACCACAGCTGGCGTTAGATCTGTGACCCTAGGCAGTGACAACCTTTTTCAACATCAGTTTTCCCATGGGTTAAAATGGGATAACAATAGCATTTACTTTACTGGGTTGTTGAGAGGATCAAGTCAAATGACATGTAAAAGTGCTGTAAACCTCAAGGCACTAAAATAATATAAACCACCACTAATAAATAATACTAAATTTAGTCATAGCATCATTATAGGACTTAGAAGCTACAGGTGAGAAAACGGAAGTCCAGAAAAGCCAAGTGATTTACCCAAGGTGATTCAGGCAGTTCCTCTCACCCCAAAGCCATTGTACTTCCTACTATACTATGTTGTCAAGAAACCTGGATTCCAATTGATTTTCTACTATTGTGTGATTTCAGACAGATTAAAATTTCTGGATGTCAGTTTCCTCATTTTAAAAAAAAAGACTAGATTGATTGCACTTCTGGGCAGGTTTTTCTCCATTGTAAAAGGGGGGAAATTATCAAGGAACCCTGCCAATGCTAATACCAATGAGCCAAGTAGCCTTTACGAGGACAAAGTATGGCTCTAGAGTGAACATTTTAAAGCCCTGTATTTTTACCACTTGCCTCTCTTTCCTTGGCTTAGTTGGACTTTCTTAGGAAAGTCTTATTCCAGATCAGAGCATTCACATGGTTTACCAACAGGACCTCCTGAGAGAGGAGACATATTCCACTTGCTCTACCTCCCTCATCACTCATCACTCTGAAGGCCAGAGCCAATCCTCTGAATGGCCTGAATTATGAGTTCACAAGAGTGTTGAACATGAACAGGAAAATTGAGGCCTCATCCTCCCTAAATGTGGAAAATCAGGTCAAGGGAGATGAAATTAAGGAACTAATGCCTACACAAAGCCAGGAGCACTCTCTAATCTCTTTCCCACTGTTTTATGCCTCCACAGCTTCTGCCAATGACTTTCAGTTACAATCATGTTTCCACATGACTCTTCTACAGCCTTCGTAACCAAAGGACTAAAGGGCTTGATGAGTTCAGCCCATTCTTCAGTGAGAGGTAAGATGTTTGGTTTTAATTAGCTAGAGAAAATCAGCATCTAGGCAAATGACAGGGGATTAGTGAGAATCAGGCAGCAGACAGTTGACCTTGTATGTGCATTCTTCCTCTCAATAGGTTACACAGAGTTTTTCTTTTGTCTTCTCTGAACAGAATCTCCTTCTAACTGACCTGATTTGTGTATGGTCTTGTGATGAGCTTTATTAAAAGTGAGTTGTCTAGTAGAAGGAAAATCAGTCGTCTCCCTTTTACTTTCATCTATTAATTAGATGATATAGAAGATTTTGAAATGAAAAGGAATTTACATTCATCATTGTTCAGTGAAATTCATACACAGTTCAATAGCTAACATATACCTAGACTTGGATCCTAGGATTCTTTGTTATCTTTTAAAGTTGTTATCTTTAACACTTATTCGGAATCGATTTCCACTGTATTGATATTTTAGAGAAAAACAATGTGTGACCAGAATTTCTGTCAAATTATGTATTTCTACTGGTAAACACCTTCCATATTATACTAAAGTCACTCTAGAAATTGAAAAATTAGAACTAGTAACATTCATTTTTCTTGTCATTATTTGCTAATATTAATTACTTTTATATAACAAATATGGGATCGTTGAATTGAACTTAGGAAACTGGTAAAACATGACTGACATTTCCATCTGAATGATTGCACAAAAACATTTACAACATATTGGTACTATATTTGAAGCTAATTTATCATCATCTTCAGATGTATTTATATTGAAATGTTTTCATTTCCAATATAAGCAGGTTCCAATAAAGATTGTGCATACAATTTCAGAATAAGCTTTGAATGGCTTTCTACAGAAATAATACTGATTTGTTGTTTTGCTAAAGAAAACCTGCTTTTACCCCACATGGGATAAGCAAACACTCTATTAATGGTAGAAGGCTATGCTGTTGTGCTTGGCTTCCAATGTGTAACATTTGATTTCTCCTCTCATCAATTTTTTCTCTCTCTTTAATAAATGCTGAAAGTAAATGCATGACCTCTTAGGGTCTGATGTTCATGTGGATCATAAAGCATGTCAGAGCAGCGGTTTTCTCTGAATGAGAATCCTGGTTCCTTTTTAAATCTTAGAGTGTCTGCTCTTTCAGAATAGACTCTATTGAGAGAGATGAGAGAGTCACAGATGGAAACAATAATTTATATTAATATTTGCTCAGCTTGCATGGTAACAGACACCTATATTATTGGGTCATTGCACACATGAGAAATTTGTTGTTGTTTTTCAGTTGTTTAATGATGTCTAATTCTTTGTGATCCCATGAACCATTGCGTATCAGGCCTTTCGATCCTCCCTGTCTCTTGAAGTCTGTCCAAGCTCATGTTTGTCGTTTCTGTGATATTATCTATCTGTCTCATCCTCTGCCATCCCCATTTCCTTTTGCCTTCAATCTTTCCCAACATCAGGGTTTCTTCCAATGAGTCCTATCTTCTCATTATGTGGCCAAAGTATTTAAACTTGAGTTTCAGTATTTGACCTTTCAGTGAATAGTCTGAATTAATTTAAGTATTGACTAATTTGAACTCCTTGCTGTCCAAAGGACTCTCAAAAGTCTTCTCCAGCACCATAATTCCAAAGTGTCAGTTCTGTGGTGCTTATATCCTTTCCTTGTAATCCAACACTAACAATCATACATTGCTACTGGAAAAGCCACAGCTTTGACTATAGGGACCTTTGTCAGGGTGATGTCTCTTCTTTTTAGTATACTGTCCAGATTTGCCAAAGCTTTCCTTCCAAAGAGCAAGCATCTTTTAATTTCATGGCTGCAGTCACCATCTGCAGTGATCTTTGAGCCCAAGAATATAAAATCTGATACTGCCTCCCTTTCTTCTCCCTCTGTTTGCCAGGAAGTGATGGGACCAGTTGCCAAGCTCTTAGTTTTTTTTTTATGTTAATCTTCAAGCCAGCTTTACACTCTCTTCTGTCACCCTCATCAAGAGGCTTCTTAATTCCTCTTCAATATGCTATTCTCAAAACTAACCAAAAAATTCTCATATTTTGTATTTTCAATTTAGAGAATTATCTAAAACTGGTCCCTTGTAGCGAAATGTGCTACTAGCAGCCTACATGTTGATGGCTCTCCAAATACCTATCATATTGTAGAGATTTGTTCGATTTTAATTCTTTTACAAAAGAATCTAGGCTTTCACGATCCAGTGCTTACTACAGTAATGTTCTACATACATGAAAACACCAAAAAAAGAATTAATATCTACCTCAAGTATCTTAGAATCCTAGGGCTGGAAGGAACCCTAAGAGGTCAGCTGATTTGAAGATACTATCTGCCTCCAGAGAAAGAACTGATAAATAGAAGTATGTCTAGAGTGGTTCTACATATATAAAAACATATTTGTATCTAATGGTAGCCGTCTCTAGGGCAGAGTGGGGAGGAAGGGGAAAAATATATATATATATATATATATATATATACACACACATATATATGTATATAAAGTGCATAGCAGAGAATAAAATAAAACTTAACAAGGAAGCATAGAAAGCAGAGTAGCTTTGAAAATGATGCATAGTACTTATTATGTAGGGTTTTTTTAAGTAACAGTGGGAAATATAAATTAATGGTTTTATAGTGAATCCTCTTTTTTATGTTGTACTGTGTACATGGAAATGTTCTCTTTTTTGTCTTTATGTATTTAAGTTTTAAATGAAGTTTTAAAATGAACCTTAAAAAAAGAGGTTATAGCTGATCCAACTCTCTCCAGGCAGGATTGCACATTAACTAATTTAGAAAGTTAGTTATCCCCAGAAAAGATTTCATTACCTTAGGAAATCTATTTTTTCTAACTGCCTTACAAAACTCTATGATATCCAAAATGCATCCATAACCATATGCAATGAAAACCATCCTACTTTATCTTGACATTGACATGTGAATCATTGCAGTCAATGCGCTGGCATTTACTACCTGTGTGACCTTGGACAGATCACTTCTCAGGGTCTTGGTCTCCTCATCTATAAAATGAAAGGATTAGATGAGATGACTTCAGAGATTCCTTTACCTCTAAAACCCTATGACCAGTGTACTTGAGCACTAAATAAACATGAATCACACAAAAAACTGGATGAACTTGATTTTGTGATTATAATTTGACAGAACTATTCCAAAGTCTGTTAGAAAAAAGAGAGTTTGGCTGTATACTCACACATTTGTAGCACTTTTAGTAGTAAGTGTCAATCCAGAATAACACAATAAATGCAAATCAGATGCTGATGAAGGATGGTCTGAGCCTCCCCAAGTTCTGTCCCCACCTTCTCCTTTCTGTGAAGATTATCCAGCAAAGATACAGACAAATATGCGTGTGTGTGTGTGTGTACTGAGTGTATTTGTATCTTTATTGAGACACACACACATAAATATGCATAAACAAATCCAAACCAATAAGACCAATATCCCTCCACCTCCCTATTCTTCTAAGTTACAAGGACCGGTAAATCCCAGGAATACATGAGAAAATATTTATTCAGTGATGATATACATGCAGCTCTTTTGGTAGAGTTTCTGATGAATTACTTGGGAAAACGATACAAAACATACCTCATCTTGTCTTTATGTCTGACTGTTCTAAATGGTCTGACTTCTGTGTGAAGTACATTTACAGGTACTGTGCCAAATGACTTACAAATACCAACTTATTTGAACCCTGGCAGTTAGGTGCTATTGTAATCCCAATTTTATAGTTGAGGAAACTGAGGCAGACAAGGGTTAAGTGCCTTGCCCAGGGTCACACAGCTGGCAGGTGTCTGAGATGGGATTTGAACGAAGGTCTACTCAGGTTTCCTTTCCTCCTGGCCCAGTGCTCTATCCACTGAACCACCAGCTGCCCCTCTGAACTATGGCTTTGCCTAATTTATTACATTAGTAATAAATTGTCACCCTCTCTGGCTTTGTGGTCCAGTCGTTTGGCTCATGAGAAGATCTTGTTCACTCCAAAGTCCCTGTAACCCTTTTTAGAGCAGGAACCTATTTTTATGTACCACAGAGCCCAGAAAAGGAATGAGTAAATACTAAGTGACTAGGAAATAATTTGTTCAGTGAATGAAGTGCAAATATAGACATACATAATCATGATGCAGAAATATATAAACATAACCCGACCAACCCCAGCTGCCCAAGTTCACACCTAAGTGTTAAGTAATGGAGAGGTAGGAAGGATGAAGGATGGATGGAACCGCCTTACTAACCAGCTGCAGTTAATTTGGGCAGGCTTCATGGATAAGTGAGTCTTAAACAGGAGTGTAAAGTAGGAAACATGGGAGACAGCCTGGGAGAGTAGAAAAAACATCAGATTTGGTGGGAGTATCAGGATACCTGGGTTCTATTTCTGCCTCTATTACAAATTAGCTATGCACCCTTCGACAAGTCACCTAATTTTTCTGGGTCTCTGTTTCTACAAAATGAGAGATTAGTGTACATGCTCTAAAATTTGACTTTTTGAGGATTGGGCGATACAGTGAGGAGAACACTGGACTCTGGAGTCAGAAGAGACGTGAGGTTGAATTTTGCCTTAGTCATTCATTAGACATGTGATTACCAGCAAATTATTTAAAATCTCTGTACCCTAGTTACTCCATTTGTATTATATTACTAATAGGACTTATCTCACAAGGTTATTACAAGGATCAAATGTGATAATGTATGTAAAGCACTTGGTAAACCCTGGTGTGCTATGTAAGCTAGCGTTTTTTCCAGTCTTCTAAATTTCACTGATTTAGTACAGAAGAGTACAAAGGCATTCTAGATAGTAAAAGAGGATATATTATATCAAAGAAAAAAATAAATTTTCATAGGGCTAGAATGACTAATGGGATGAGGACCAATAGATAGAGGAGCAGATGATGGAGAGAAGCTTCCTGCCTATGTGACCCTAGTTACGTCATTTAAATTCTCTGAACCCCTCATCTATAAAATGGAGGGGTTGGGCTAGATCAGAGGTGTCAGACATTGGGCCAAAGAGTCACATGTGATCAGCAACACTCCCCACTACTGGTCATTAAAATGTATTGGTAAAATTGTGGGTGCAATATAAAATATTGAGTATATATATTTGTATTTACATATGCATATATTTATGAATGTATAAAATGTTGGGTAAATTTGCATAAAATATTGGGAGATATTTAACAAAATAAATAAAAATACAATGGAACATAAATAATGTTAATATGTGGTTTTCAAGGCAATATGTGGCTTACAGGGATGATTCTCAGGTACAGGTTTAGCAGCCTCCTTTCTATTTCACTTTGACCCTACTGGACTAGAAGACTTCTAATGTTACTTTCAACTATGTCTGTGATTCTATATAGGTATTCGGAAGCAATTCCTAAGAAAAATAATTCATTTATTAGCAAAATTACCAGCTCAGTTATTTTCTGGAAAAATATATTTTTAAAATGTTATGCAACTACTATATCCAAATCTAAAATGTTAAAATGAATAATTAACACATAACATTTGTATGAATTCAGTAAAAAGTAATAAGGCAGTATGTATTTACATGTAGTAAGATTCTGTACTTGCTCTCCCAGAGTGAAATCAGCTACATCTCCACCTCTTAGTTCTAGGGCCACACCTGAGGGGTTTGAGTATCTCTTTTCCAATGTTAGCAGCTCAGGCCCCATTTTAATGTTAACCCTCTGTGATTTATTATCCCAGTTTCATTTCACCCACTGACATAAATTAGCTTTTACAAAGGGGTATTTATTGAGAAGGTATAGCAAAAACAAATTTCCAATCAACAAACATCTATTAAGTGCCTACTATGTGTCTCACACTATGCTAGCTGGTGGGGAAAGGAAAGAAAAGGAAAAGAGTCCCACTCTCAAGAAACTGACCTTCTAACTTGTAGTCTACTGGGAGACACAACATTCGAACAACTATGGACAAATGAGAGAAGGCATTAAGGGGGAATGGGAAGGGTTTTTTGCAGAAGGTGGGAAATACAAAGACTTCTCCCCTCCAACACCTGGGGGCACACTCCCCCTGGTTCAGTCCCAGGGAGGATGGGCTCAAACTTAAAGTAGTAGCACTACCAAGTTCTCTTCCAAAATTGGCAGAACCCACAGATGAGATTAACATAGCCTCCTGTTAGCTGCCTTCCATCCATCCTGGGTTAAAAAAGTTTGCTCCTCGTTGCCTAGGCTGGTGTAGACTCTGGTTCCTAGACGTTTGATGACTTGCCATTTCCAACCTTTTGAAGTTCACAAGCATCTCCAATTCAGAACAAAGGAGATAGAAACCACAGCGATGTCCTGTGTCTCTAGACCACATGGCAGCAGCCCTGGTGGGATGATAACAGCCAGAGACCCCTCTCGCTACTGCCAGTGTTTAGTAGTCATTGCCTCCTCATTTGAACAGAGGCAGGAAAGGGGAAGATCAAGGAATGCATCCTAGTTCCAGCTATGCAGCCAATCAACAGACTGTCTTTTCACCATATAGTTAGATCCAGTCTATGAGCAGAGGCAGTTATAGAATGTCTGCATGCTACAAATCAGGGAGCTGAGCCCTCCCATTACATATCATCATGCCTTTGTGGAAGCCTGGCTCTTCCATATGGGCTGGCAGCAGGCAGAGCATGCTAATCATTCTGTAAGGATGGAGCTGAACTGGCCAGGCACCTATTAAAATACAAAGAGTGTGTGTGTGTGTGTGTGTGTGTGTGTGTGTGTGTGTGTGTGTGTGTGTGTGTGTGTGTGTGTGTGTGTGTGTATACTCGCGTGTTGGGGGTGGATGTGTTGGGAAATTTCTATCCCTGTGGAAATAACCATCTTTCTTATGTCCATCTGTCTCCCTAATTCTTCTAGCCTCCACACTAAGCATCAGAGGACCTCTCCTAATCTCTGTATCCTAAGAGAAGGATAAAAGCAGGGAGTGCAGAAAGACAGCAACAGCGCTTACACGGCCAGTGGTAGTGGATACATATTAGGGGCTTTCACAACAGTAGTTAACATGGAAACTCTTCCAGTTGTGGGACTGTGTCACATTCTTATCTCATATCCCCTTATGCATTCCCTTAATTCCAAAACATATTTCAGAGTATATTCACTTTTTTTTAACACCATCAAAATGTTAGATCCCACCCCCACCCCTTATAGAAAGCTTATAAAAGTTTACAACAATAAGAACAATCCAGTGAAGAAATGATAATAATTTATACTGCTGAAGAGTCCCACATAGGAGCTTTGAAACCACATACTTTTCCTTAAGAAATGTTTAATTTTACAAATAACCAAACTGTATTATAGGAGCTCAAGCACTGAGAACAAAGTACCTGAGGGAAGACTGTGTTTGGATGAAAAGCTTCTAAAGCTTCTTTGGAAGCCACTGAAGAGTTTATAGATTATAAGAGCATAACAAACAATAATTTTTTTAAAAGATGGTTTAGGTATTTATCATTTATAGAAATATGAAAACAAAACTAAACCCAGAAACATTTAAATATCTGAGAGAAAAATATAGCTGGTTGTTATGTTGGATTTTTTCCCCAAGAGGGATATGGCACTGGGAAATGCAGAAAGAAAGGATCCTCTGGGGTTCTCTAAGCTTTAGTCTATCCTGTTATCATTACAATGGCTATGTATTCACAAGTATCACCATGCTTGGCCAGGATTATCTATCACAATGGTGGTTCAGCCATTCTCCCCTAATCCATACCTAAGATTTAAGAAAAAGAAGTACGTATAAGAGTAAAGGTATTTACTCTTCAGGCAATCAATAAGCATTTATTAAGAGCTTATCATGTGCTAGTCACCATGCTATGTGATGAGAAAACAAAGAAATGGCAACCACTCCAGTATCTTTGCCAAGAAAACCCCAAATGAGGTCACAGTCAGACCCAACTGGAATATGACTGACAACAATAACAAAGAGCCAATGTTCTTATAAACTACGTATTCCAAATAATAAAGTGGTAGTAGAAGAGGATAGGTTGCTTCTCCCAGCCTGAATGTATTATGAATCCTCAGATGAACAACGGAAAGTATTTTAAAATGTCTGTGACCCGGGGAACTTGAGATGGTAACCAGGGCTGGAGATTTTAGGAAGTAAAGGGTAAGAATTTCAAAGGTAAAGGGAAGAATTTCAAAAAGGTTCAGGAATATTTATTTAGATCTTTAACTTCTAAACCACTTTCTGATGGGACTTCAGCAATTATCGGGATTTTTTTAAAGTCCAGAATAGTTACATTGCATGAAATATCCAAGAAATTGAAGTAAATAGAATTTTTACTTGAACTATATGGATAACTACCCTCAGTCATTTACTTCAAGCTGTCATTAGGGCCATTGACAACAGAGAAAAAAGTCACATCAAAACCATAATCACTGTATAATGTGGAAAACAAGAAGTTGAGGCTAAATCTCTTATTCAATTAAGTGCATAATTAACGTAGTCCTAGCTCTGTGACATGTGGCAAATAAATTCACCTCTCTTTAAGTAATCTGATCTCTAGGAACCCTTCAGGTCAAATATTCTGTTATTTTGAACATATTCACATTGTTTAAGTAATAATTTATGTGGGGAATATTATAATTGGCTTCTTTTACCAAGTACTTCCACTGATTAACAAACCTTAAAATTTGCTAAATAGATTATGTTAATGTCAAGTACTTATTGTGTACAAGGCACCTTATGAGATGACAGTACCTTTTGTCTACTAAGATTTACAATCTGAACACAAATATAAACTGGTGACATTCTGATTTGTATTCAGCTTATAGTTTTTTCAAAATGTGTTCTAACCTGTTAATGAGAGATAATTTGCATAGAAAATGCAGTATAAAAGTCATTATTAAGGGTATATGTGACTGGAAAAGGAGTTGGGGCAGAGATTAAATGATTATAATCACACATTCGTAGTATTTTACATTTGTTTAGTATTTTAAGGTTTGCAAAAGCACTTTTCTTGAAGCCCCGAGGCTCAGGTGGGGGAAATTAGGAATCCCATTTTACAGATGAAGAAACTGAACTTTGGTATGATCTAAGAAGTGTCTATGGCCAAACTGGAACCCTCTAAAGCACTCTAACCACAAGCCACTAGTGCTTCATTAGGATTGCACTAAAGAATATTTTAGCTAAACTTTCTATCATTGTAAGCACCTAAGCAGTGCTCTGTCCACAAGGGCACTTAATAGATGGCCAATGAATGAAAGCGTAAGAGCTTGAATTGACTTTTACTGGTTGGGAAGGTTCTACCAACCATCCTGGACTACTCCATTCTCCCCTTCCCTCCCCCCCCCCCCCCCATGCAGCAGGACAAGTTGCATGTGGTGGGCACTTCAAAAATACTTTTGAACTGAAGGTTGGCACAGCAGACAAACATGTATATGCAAATGGAGGTATGGAAGGGAACTGCTAGTCCTTCCTACATGAGAGGGACATCCTTCTACAGTGTCATGAGAGTAGGTAGGACAACTGTTAGCTCCATATTAGAGAGGAAATTAAATGGCTTAGGTTCACTTAGGAGAAGGGGCTGGAGCTGTAACTCAGGTTTCTTGGTTCCCAAGCCCTGTGATTTCTTTGATGCCATGCTGATTATCAACTGCTCTCAAAAGGAAAGTTTTAAAACTTGTTCCTTTAAATATTGGCACTAATGTGCCAGACAGAATAGAATAGCTTAATTGTACTGAAATTGGGAAACTGAGTCATCAATAAAAGATCATACATAGGTCAAATTTAGGTGGTTGTGGGGGACTTATGAAGGCAATCTTACCCATAAGATCCAATCTATCATTTATTAAATACTTTCTATTGGGTATAGGAGGTACAAGGATAAAACAAAAGACAGTTCCTTCCCTCAAAGAGCTTACCTTCTACTGTGGAGACAGAAGTGAACTAGTAGGTATGACTGAAAATGGAAAGAACACCAACAAATAAAGGGAAGACCCTAGATTGCTGGTCGTTAACTGGGCTTCACTTTCCATATGTTAGCTGCTGAGGGTCAAATTGTACTGTACACAATATCTTGGAAGCCAAACGTTCTATAAATAAATTGCCTTGGAAAATTCTCAAATACACATAAACCATAATGGCTTTAAAAGTATTTTCTTATTTTCTTTCTCTTTTTGGAGAAGACAGCAAGCTTCTGCAGGAAATGGCTTTCCATAATTTAACAAAAAATTCAATTAAATTCAATAATAGTTTGCATTTAGGTAGAACGTTAAGTTTTGCAAAAGATTTTATACACCTCAATCCTCATAAAAACTCTGCGCTATTATTATCTCTTATTTTACAAATGAAGAAACATAAGTTCAGAGACTATGACATTCCCAGGGTCAAGTTAGGTCTCAGTGTTGTCACATGTAGACCTCTATGATTTCTTCCAGCTCTAAATCTAGGATCCTTTGAGAGTATCTAATGAAACTTGAACACAAGTCTTTCTGACCCATTCCTACCCCCTAATCCAGTGTTTTATTACTGATGAGGTTTAGGGGTTCTGGGGACCCCAAAAGACCAACACGCCGGGTCCTGCTCGAATGAATTTGACACAAGTCTTCTTAAACAAAAGAAAGACAAAGTTTATTAAGATTCACCATAAGGGGTTGACTCTTAAGGAGCCTAAGCATTTGTAACGCTTGTATTCGCAAGTGGGCCAGTTAGAAACCAGCTAGACAGAGTCTGAGCTGGATTGAATCTGAGTGCCTTCATGGAGGCTAGATGGACCTTAAATACAGAAAAAGACTCAGGGAAGCATCCAGGTGTCGCCAGGTAGTCTCAGGTCCCAGGGATGGTCTTCACAGACCAACCCCAGGGAGGATCCTGATGGAGTGGCTGGGAGTCCAGACAATCCACAAACCTGGCTGGGCAACTTGGACTTCAAGAGAATGATAAGTAGTTGGGAATATGAAAAGCATACTAGGGTCAAAGGAAGAAGATGCTAAATGATGGCCAGATAGGAAGTATCCAGGCTGAGAGGAATGGAAGGGGAGTCCAAGGAGGGCCCCCACCCCACCCCCAAGGTCAGGCTTTTCCGGACCCTGCAGACAAATGTGACAAAAGTCCTGATCCAAGGGGAAAAGATCTTGGCTTGGGCTTGTACCCCATTATTAAATATTTATTAGGCAGCCCTCACGTCAAGTCCTCTCTTTCCTCATGATCTCTACTATATCTGTAATTTGTGAAAAAAGGGAAACTCTCCGCTTCAAGTACTTGTCTATTAAATAGTCCCTTCAGTAAAATATTTCTAGATGAGACTTATG
Organism: Bettongia penicillata ogilbyi; assembly: GCA_023548195.1. Taxonomy (NCBI): domain Eukaryota; kingdom Metazoa; phylum Chordata; class Mammalia; order Diprotodontia; family Potoroidae; genus Bettongia; species Bettongia penicillata. Next base: position 1,916,317 of record JAJHZJ010000514.1, read on the forward strand.
CATATAGCTGTATATATTTTAGATGCTTTCCTTTTCAGCAGGTTTTCTAGTATTCATTTAATCATTCCATTTCACTCATAAACAATATTGTTTATAGAGATATTCTGAGGTAGAATGGAAGGGGAAAAAGAGAATATTCTTAGTGTGGCAGAGACTGCGGGAGTACAAAATAAAACCTTTTCCTAAGGGTCAAAGGCACAATTCTGTGGTACTCTACAGAGCCACCACGTAACATACGGGGGACACCCGAGGTCCTGAGCCCCCAATGTTCACACGCGCTTTAACGCGACTACGGAGCCTTAGGTTTGGGGGGTTCCAGTGAGAATGGACGTCTCAACAGAGGCCTCGCCCGGGCGTTCCGGGGGTGGGTGCGGGCTGCTGCCATGCCCAACCAGGGATGCCCATGCCCGCCGGCCCCCGCTCCACGCTCCGCACAGGGCAGAGGGCCCCGCTCGGGGCCGGGGCCGCAGCGTGAGTCCGATGGCCGGGTGACGGAGCTCCTCCGAGTCTCCGTGGACGTTATTACACTCGAGACCATCCCAGCCGCGGAGGGGCCCGGGGCTGCTGGCCATCTCTTCGGGGGGCTGGGCGCTGAACTGTCCAGACTGGAAATGCTGATTTTTAAAAGAATCATCTTCTGCTTCCCTGTTTAAAGGAGGGCTATTCGGGGTCCTGGGGCGCTCTCTCCGGGGGCAGGGGCCCAGGGCGTCCCCCCCCACCCCGGAAGATTCTCGCGGCCTCAAGGGTGCGGGGCAGGCCGCCGCGGGGCGCGGGGAAGGTCTCCTTGGGCCAGTGAAGGTGACTGGGCAGGCGGCCGCCATGGGCGCAGGGCCCGGCGGGGAGGGGGTGGGCTGCCTCGCAGGCTCGGGGCTGGGTCGCCCACCCCTCCCGCCCGCCTTCGCACTCAGTAGTACTGTAAAGCGGAAGGGTGTGTGTAGGGAGGGCCGGGGTGTGGATGGGGCGGGGGGGCGGGGGGGGTTCCCTGAGAAACGCTGCGGCGTGCGGCGCGCCCTCCTCCCTCGAGCCGCGGCCAAGCTAGCCCGGCCCGTGAGGCAACGGCAACGGCAGGCGCGCCGAGCCCCAGCCCGGCGGGTGCATTTCCGAGTGACGCATTGCAGGTACAAACTGGCCAATCGGAGGCCTTCCGGGCGCGTCAGCACTTCTTTTCTCCCTGTCTCTGTGCTCCTCCGCGCCGCAAAATAGCGCCCCTGAGGCGACGCTCCCCTCTCCTTCTAACCGCCTCCGGAGGGTCAGCACCTGCCTAGATGCCCCCTCCAACCCTTCGCTAGTCACCGTTGCACCCGTTGGCCCCCTAGCTAGAGACCAAAGGGTCTCGAGAACGCCGTGGGGGGAGGGGTTGGCTGGGGTTCGTTCGCAACGTTCCGTTATCTGGCATGGGGCGGATGGATTCGGACGGAGGGAGGTGTTTATGAGGCGCTGGGGGCGGCAGAGGAGAATTAGTCCGAGCGCAGCCACCGAGTGTGGAGGTTGTTTGATAGGAACTTGGGCCCTAGTAACGCTAGCAGCATGGTAAGTGCGTCTTCTGGGCAGCTCGGACCAGGACCCTCGGGGAAGAAGCCGCAGCCAGGATGCCAGAGAGGCCTCTCCGGCCCCTTCCCAAGGAGTGGCCCTTTCCCGGGAGTTGGCTCGGAGGGCACCGAGGGGCCCGGCCGCGGCTGTGTCGCAGGTGTCCCCTCCCCGCCCCCACCTCCCTCAGGGAGGTGTCCCCGGGTGGGCTGGAGGTGGCTCGGGGGGAATCCGAGGCGGGGGGAGCTTCCGGGCACGAGCGGGAGGCGATGTGCGTGGGGGGGTGGGGGGGCGCTTGCCGGAGCTGAGGGAGTAGATGTCGGCATCGGGCCGGGCGGGGGAGGAGGGAGGGGCGGGAAGCGGCTTCCTCGAGGGCCGCTCGGAGACCCGAGGATTCAAAATCCAAACGGACACTGGTGCCGGCGCCCGGAAGCGCTTTGTCTTTTTTTTTTCATCGCGCCACGCGCCTGGAGTGGCGCGCGGAACTCCCCCCACCCCCCGGCCGGGGCGGGGGCTTTTTGAAAAGAAAATGATTTTTCTCGACCCTGTGTAGGCCGGGGGGTCGCGGGGAGGCGGGGGAGGAGCGGACGCCGAGGGAAGGCGCTTCGGTGCTGCGCTGGCACCTGCGGGACTGCGGACTTGTCCGCGCTTCGCACCGGCTGCTGGGAAGAGACCGGCCCCGGATGGGCTGGGCGGGGGAGGGGGCCGACCTCCGCAGCGGCCCATCCCCCTCCGCGGGCGGAGCGCCGAGCCCGAGCCCGGCGGGCCCACCCCGTCCCCGCCCGCGGCCGGGCGGCGAGTTCTCTTCGGGGGAGCCGGCCGCCCCTTCCCGGGGGGGGGCGGGGAGGAAGCGAGGAGAAAGCCCGAGAGCCAGGAACCGCCTGTGGGGAGCCGTGTAGACCGGTCCGGTGCAGGAAAGGATGCTTCGGGAAAGAAACACTTGTTTTACCTTGTCTTTTTTTTTAATCAATAGGTTTTAGTAGTTGGTGTTAACAGCCGTTCAGGACAAACCCTGAACCCTCTGCGGTGCCCGGATAGCCGCAGTACAATTCACTTGTAACCGTATTGGGAAATCAGAAATACTTGGGATAGAATGTGTGGGGTGAGGTTTTTAAGGGCTTCTTTTTACACCTGAGAGTTGGTCTTGTGATTTCTCTCCTAAAAAATGAGGTCAGTAATTCGCAGTACTCATTTTATGCTGCCCTTGTGCCAAGTGGCTGGTTGTAATGGGTGTGCCCAGGAGGCAAGGTGACATCTTGAACGGGAGTTCCTGCCAACTGAAACCTCCCCTCGAACTTAGCCGGTGGTGGGGAGTCGAGCCACGGACCAGCCCTAGGCTTCATCTGAGCCCAATGCAGTGGCCCGCACCAAGAGCCAAGAGAAGGGAGTGTGTTATATGGAGTTTGGATAGAGCGATTGAGATAGGAAACTGTACTCTGCCAGTAACAGGTAACCGGGTAGAACAGGTGCAGGGTACAGATGCCAAGTCCTAATAATTGTATGTTGGAGGCTTGTTACCTCCCTCTCCTTTTCAGCTCTTGGGGCCTGAAATTGCCCACGGACCATTACGGGCTGGGAGGGGTGCAGTGTAATGCCCCTGATTAATAGCAAACAAAATTGGAATACATTTGCAATTATTGCCACATGATGTGTGAATCTGTCTTTAATAGTTATTCCGCACTTAGGCCTTTAAAGCACACTCATCTCCATTCTTTTCCGTTCTCCCCCCCAAGACTAAGTAAGAACAGTGCATTTGGACTTCAGTTACATTTGGTTTTGAGGACTTTAAGAGCTTTTTAAAAGACTGGTGCAAGTTAAACCTAATAAAGAAACCTTTGAGTGAACATAGTTTTTATTTCTAGCATAATGCAGTGTGATTATTTGGCCAATGTGGACCTTGGATTGAAGAACCCATGGGGGCGGGGAAGAGGGCATTTGAGAGAGGTGATTGAAATAAACATGCCCTTGGCCTAAAAGGAAGTTATGGATGTGTGAAAGCGCTAGTGATGGAGCCTGGTTTATACAGATTACTTGCTTACATTCAGTTATTAATACCTGCTAATTGAAACTGGTATGCTTCCCAGAAGGTATGCCTATCCAGACGTCCAAATCCAGATCCCCCAAAAAAGACATAATACACATGTAATAGCTATGATCGCACTTAACTGAATTGAGTGATTTGTCATATTCTGTTAACATCAGTGCTCTGCCAGAAAATAGGTGGGAAGTGAGCTAACTAGAAATCCAGTATGAACAGGCGCTGTGACATAAAACTGGGAAGGGGGGGTTGGGAGCATACTTAAATGCTTCAGTTTTTCACTGAACCACTGTGCTAGCCATAAAAGTGTTAAAACAGTCTTAACAGAATTGGGATTCTCTTTTACTGAACAGAAAAATTGTGGTTATTAACTGAGACTAAATATTAACTGATGACTGCTACTTACTACACTGAATTATCCTTTTTAAATAGAGGTCTTCCCATTCAAAATAAGGAAATGAGTGGATGGGTAAATTTTTCTAAAACAGATTTTGGGAGAAGAGTGGATTTAGAGGTGTGAGTAGTTCAACTCTGGGTTCAGAATGATTTTTCAAATAACAAGCAGTTTTTTCTAAGAGTTAAAATGATTTTTCATCTATTTTTCAAAAGATGGGAATATTCATACTTGGCTATTTTAAGAGGTTCAGTAGGTGACAAGTGTTCATAAGCAGTCTAGATCTTGAAATACAGAAAATGAAGGTAGCTAGAAAATCTCAGGACACTAGGCTCTTGGAGACAAACTTGAGAAATAATCAGCCCTTTAAAAATCAACATTAATGTTTTGCATCTCACTCTCTAGAGGGGCAAGAGTAGTAGGAAGCAAACTACCAATAGTCAAGGTGCTAAGGGAGTAAGAACTAGTCATCCCTCTTGCGACCTCTTCTGAGATAAACACAGATTAATGAGCTTGAATTTAAAAAAAAAATGATAGCTAAAAACAGTTTGAGGTGATTTTAATTTGGACCACAGGCAAGTACTTAAAGATTAAATTAATTTTGTTGCAGTAGAATAAGACAAGTCAGAATTTTATAACGTTATTTATTAAACTTAACATGTGCTCATTTTCCTCAGGAAAGCTTATTTATAAATTTCGAAGTTTGATACAATAAAGAGTGCTTTTATGAATGTTACTTTTGCATTGTTTGAAACTTTCTAAACAAAAAATTGTTAAACTTTCGGAAAAACTATTGAGTGACTGGAGCCTTAGGGACAAACTTTTGAGAAATACTCTACTCTTTTAATTGTTCTTGTTCCCGATATTCGCCTTTGGATTTTAATTGGTCTTAAGTATCTTTAAGCATTTTCCTACCTGAAGGCATGGGGCTAGGCCAGGTGATTTAGGTACCTGCAGAATGTTTTATATTGGCTTTTGTGTGAGAATAACCCCTCCTCAGCTTTACTTTAATCCAGATTAATTTCCCTGGTACCCGTTAACTTGGATCTCATTTTAAGCTATATCAATTACGTTTCCTGTAAAAAGGACAGTTTTGAGATTGCCCTTGTCACTGTTTTCCCTTTATATATAATTGAGTTGACTGATAATTTCATTTTGTGGACACTACAGAGTTAAAAAGCCCATTCTCTACAGACCCTAAATGGTAGATAGACCTGGTGCCTAGCAACAGTAAAAACAGAGCTTTGTTCTTCCTGCTTGCAGATAATAATTTGAATGCAGGTGGCTGCAGCACTGGACAGCACCATTCTTTATAGGCACTTTTGGGGTGCAGTTTTCCATAGGTTTTTCAACCATGGTTTGTGTTTTATTCTGGGTTCTGTTCCAAGTGAGTATTCCCTCCTTGCACTCAGATGACCTGAGGTACTAGGATACTTACTGTGCCCCATGATAGTATTTAGAATTCACTTACTTTCTAAATTGTGGGATAAGATCCTTGATTACATATTTTTCTGTAACAAGAAATAGAAGAATAAGTACACTTTTTTCAGGATACTTTAGTGTGTCATTTAAAAATATTTTACTGTATTATCAGGAAGTAGTTTAACTCTGGGGTCCATGGATAGATTTGGGGAGTCCTTGAACTTGGATGAAAAAAAGATGTTTACATTAACCTTTTTTTTAATATTCTTGTGTTTTAGGTAAAGGAAAGATAACTTGATTGTAATGTAATTGAAAGATAACAGATTGTAATGGCAGCCCATGATTGATAGAAAAAAACAGCAGTTAAGAATGCCTCATCTAAATGATCTCCCTTGTTATTGGTGCCTGCCCCTTATTACCTTTTTTCTATTTTACATGTACATATAAATGTATATTTTCTCCCAATAGAATTGAATACAGAGACTGACTTTTTTGTCCCTGTTTCCACAGCATTTATAGCTCAGCACCTGACTATATAAAGTTAGGTGCTTAATAAAGAATTGTTGACTAATACTGGCATTGTCCATGTTAGTGTTAACTTTCTTTTTGGTCAGTAGAAAAATTCACAGTAAAATATTATTGTGGTAGTCTGAAGTCATACTAAAGATTTGTTTTCCTCTACAGCTGTTGAACTCTTGCACAAGAAAATAAGCTCTGTATTCAGCAGTCTTTAATTTTGAGAAACAAACCTAGGTCCTGGAAGTTGAAATTTCAGAAGCTTTACTTTTTCTTTTACTATTTTCAACTATGAAAATAACTAATACCTCTGCAAGTAACCCAAATTTGCATAGTGCTTTTTAGGTTTAAAAATAATTTCACAGTAATTGTTGGCCTGTGCAAAACTTTTGAAGTTAGTAAGACTTTTCTCTCTCCTCTAATGATTCCTTCCCCCACTCATTTCCTATCCTCTAGTTTTTGACATCTAGGAAAAAAAGGGATCTGTTTACTTATTCATATTAAGATACTTCTCTCTTTCCTCAGGTTTTTGCATTTTTAAAAATTGCTGTAGTTACTCTGTAATTACAAAAGTGATTCTAGAATTGAAATTTCAGGGTGGGGAAAGGGCTTTCCTACTTACTTAAAGCCAGTACAAAAAAAATCGAATGGAATGCTTAATAGAGAAATGAGAAAACTAAAGGAATCACAAATTTGACCAACTCGTGAGTCGAGTTAAGTAAAGTTGTCATTGACTTGTAACATTGAACATTTTTTACTTTAAAGCTCAGGCCTTATAAGATTCTTAGTATTTGTTGGATTTATTAGCATATCCTAAAGTAAATACTTCTTGAATTATTTGAGTTTTCTAACCTCAACCTTGATCAGAATACAACATGTGGCAAGTGGTGTGGGTTAACTCCTTAGAGAAAGACATGACAGACATTATTGTTAAGTAACTTAAATTTGTGATTTATGGATTTAACCTTTTAAATTGAATTTTGGGCCTCCCCCTTTTTTTCTTTTTAGAAACACTATGGGATTGGGGGGGGGCATTAGTCACCTGTGGAGAGAAAGGCAGCAATAATTTTCTCATTGCCTAAAACTCATTTAAAAAATGAAAGTATCTTTTTTCTACTCCTCTACCATAGTAACACACTTGAATATTTCTATTGTTTATTGTAGTGCTTAAAGCACTTTACAAATTTTTATCCTCATGGCAACCTGGGGAGGTGTAGGTGTTATTATCTCTCCATTTTGCAAATGAGGTAGACCAAATGAGGTTATGATTTTCCCAGGGTCACATGGCTAGTAAGTGTTTTGAGACCAAATTTGAACCTCTAGTCTTTCAGATTTTAGGATCAGCGCTCTATTGCACCACCTTAGCTGCCTCTAATTTTGGGAGGGCTTCCCAAATGAATGAACTAAGAAGTGAGTATTTTACATGTAGTGATTATAGAAGTCAATAATTGACATTTTATCTCTAATGTAAATTATTTTGGCCTAAACTTCTTAGAGATCCAAATATCCGTGTATTTAAAAAGCATTTGTAGGAAGATTTCATCTCAAACTTTTAAATGTCTGTCTTTTGCAGGCTGATCAGCTGACAGAAGAGCAGATTGCAGGTGAGCCAAATGCTTGATGACTGTCATACCTAGCTAGATTTTACTAAATTGTTTGATCAGTGGTGTAAGTTGAATTGTTGGTTTATCTTCAGATAAAAATATTGCATAGGTTTTTTTTGTTTCATCACTTGTAGAAAGGTAATTAAAAATACCTAGTTGCAGATAAAATTCCTGTTCTTCTTGTTGCATACTAGCTTCAGTTATGGGCCTAGGGACAATTTATCAATAAAAGAAATGTAGCTACATTTGGAGAGGTTCCATATGAGCTGCATGACAGATGATAGATTTATTCTTTTTTCTTTTTCTTTTTTTTCTTTTTTTAGTAATAGCAATTCTTGTAGTCATAGACAGGTTGTAATTTGCATTAGTAGGTAGTATTCCCTTAAAATTTTTGATGAATTTAAGTGAGCTTGGGAAGTAGAACATAGTGATATGCCCCACCTTCACTGTAAGATGAGAGTTGGAAGAGATGGCATCTGAGGTCCCTTGTAGCTCTAGATATGTGATCCTACGAACTTGTTTTGGAGAATGAGAAAAGGTAAGCATATGGAAGAGGGTTGGAGGGGAGCTCTACATTAGTCGTTTGAAATTTGAGCATACTCACATAAAGTTAATTTCATGATTTCTTTTGTAGGCACTTTTCTCCTGGTTATGGAACATCTTAAGCTCTGGACAGTTTAGCTATATTCTACTAAGTAGAATAGTAACATTCTGTAGCAGTGTGTAAGAAAGTAAGGTCAGGCAGACAGATATTGTACAGCTCTTTTGGAAAAACTGTCAAACAGTGGGGTTTAAATAGACCCAAGATTGGATCATCTGACATTTTGGTTTGTACAACAGTCAAGTAAGGAATAGTAATTACCTGAAGCATGTGAATGCAATGCATTGTTAAAGAATTTACATATATTATCTATAATGAAAGTTAGTGCCTTTTTTTCTTTAAAGACATTAGAAGTCTTCCAAACTTCAATAAATTGTCATCTATTACAGTGTAAACACATTTCACAAAGCTCTGTGTAGGACCACATAAAATTCTTAATAGCTCTGAAACTAAATTTGTTACAGAAATTCATTTAAGTTCTAGCAAAAGGGGCATTACTAAGACATCAAAAATTTTAAAAGGTATTTAATGTGTGGTAGATGCACTTGGATGGTTGGCATCAGAATAGGATAAGTCTTTCAGAATAGCTTTGGTTATGTGAGGCTAATTATTAACCTGTTTTGATGCCTCTTGGATCCCCTCTGCCCTTAAATCTATGATCCTGTGATAGTGCTATAACAGCCAAACTCTCATGAAATAATTTGAGAGCATAAATATTATATGTATCATTTAATTTGCTGACCTTATGTGGTATTTGACTGATAGAAACAGCAGGGTGGGTTATTGTGGTATAGTGGAAAGAGTGGATTAGGGCAGTCAGAAGGTAAAGGTTTGAGTACTGGCTTGTTGTTTGCTTAATAGCTATGATCGCAGGCAAATGACATTTATGAGCTTGGATTCTTCATTTATTAAAAATGGGAATAATTTACTACTTCAGGGTCGCGGGCATCAAATGAGAATGCCTGTGTTCAAGTGTTTCATAAAATGCTATTTTAATTCTCCTAAGTCCTAAGCATCTGTGCTTGGATCAAGTCTTAACAATCAAGAATTGTTATTCTTTTCGACCTCAGTGGATCTAATCAAGGCCAAAGTTTAAGCCTGCTGGTAGATTAATTAAATATGTTCTACTTCACCAAATGTTAAGAGTTCATGAAGGCATCAAAGGGGGGTACATGGCTTTCTTGCAGAAGAGTATTCTTTTAGGTTTGAGAACTTAATAGTGAGGTTTACTGTTGCCTGATTTTCAAGTCCAAACTTCTGATTTGCAAGGTCCTCTTTAATCTGATTCCACCATAAGGTATTATCTTGCTAATGTCCTTTCTGACTTACATATTTTGGTCTACATCAGCTAAATTTCTTTATTGCTCGTATAAATGCTGTTTATCCTTCTGTGCCTTTGGTCATGCTGTCTACCAAAGTTCTGCCCATCTTGTCCATATGGACCTCTTTTGTGAAGTCCCACCCCTCACTTTGGTACATATTTTGCTATTTGTCACTGAACTAGACTGTAAAACACCCTGAAGACAATTTCCATCTTGTACTTTGATACTACCAGTGTTATAGGTTTGATCTTTTGGTAAGCAAAAATATTGCTAACAAAATGTTGGTCCTGCTTAGATAACAGTTTCTCAAGTCTAATTGCCCAACACCGGACCGTGTTTGTAGTATCTTCAAATTACCAGCTCGCTGATGGACTGATATAGAATAAACTAAGCATCTACTAAGTGCCAGTCATGCTGTACTTTTCAAAGTAAAATTTGGTTTCTGTAGACTGAATGTAATAACCAAAACAAATTTTGTTTGTTCAACTCTGGCAATTTTTATTATCTCTACTGCTAGTGGTGTTGGACATGTAGGGCTTTTAATATTCTCACATTACACTGTGGAGGAATACTATGAAAATATTTCTTGAGATGGATTTTACTCAGTGTCAGTAAGTAGTAAGCATTGGTAGGATTTTGAATCCAAGTATTTTCGCATTCCAAGTTCAGCCAGTATTGATAATACCTTGTGGTTTCTCTAAATTTAGTTTATAGCAATAAAAGTGATTTGGTAGTTTAACATCTACATGATTGAAAGCTAGTGGAAGCGTCAAGTATAGTAAGTTACATGACCTTGAAGGAAATTTCTTTCCAAAGACTGCCTCATATGTTAAGTTGTTTAGTAAGTATGCAGATGTCTTACAGCCACAGTGAAAGTCTAAGGTGTTCTTGACCATATTCTATAACTTACCTTTTCAGGGTTCATGCAAATTTTTGAAATTATAGGCAGTTTGATAAGAATTGATACCTAATGGCTGTAGAGTGTTAAAGTAAAAATTAGTTTTAAATAGAAATAATGAATTTTCATATTAAAGTTTCAACTTAAGGATATCTAGAGCATATCTGATCTTGTTTTTTAATATCAGTTACAGTAGAAGATAGCTATTCTTACGTTGCTGAGGATACTTGGTATTCTATAGCAGTGTGAATGAAAATTGACTCTTGGTTTCATGTTCCAAAACCTTTCCTGGGAGTTGTAGCTAGGATTACCTACTTGTGTACTATTTAACTGTAGTTACCTGTTCAGGAGTATAAATGAGCTGTATGCATTTGAACTAGATGAAGCGTGTTTATCTTAATCAGAGTTGTTTTAAGTAGAGATGATTCCTGAGGTGTCCTACACTAAATATAGCAACTTGTACATACTCTCTCCCCTACCTCCAAGTTTGGCATTAAGTAAACCGTAATGTATAATGCCTTGTGACATACTGACACTGTCTGCTTTATCTCCTTCAGGTTCTTGTTAGATATTTCCAAATGGGAATAGTTTATTTTCACAGTTGAATGCTTATTGTATGGTTGTTGTTTTGTTCTCCACCAATTTTTTATATTCATGAAGTCCATATTCCCGTGTCACAGGAAGCAGAGCTTATTTTCAAATACCTTTAGCAGACTCCTGGTGGTAATTGTTCTAAAAACTCATGTAATGAGGTCAAACTATTTACTCCTAAGTAGCATGTAGTTTATATAAAGACACATTTCTCTAACAATTGTTTGTCAGAGGAAAACTCAAAATAATGTTACCTGCCTTAAATAATTTGGAAAAAAAATTAAAGTAATATCTTCATCCATATAGAGGAAAATTGTATTTCTGAAATAGCTTTAGAATATAGAGTTTAATAGATTTTTGTGTTACTTTCCTAATCAGGAGAATTTTTAAACTAAAACTGACCAGTGTCAGATGAAATTAATACTACCTGTAGCTTAATATGTGGTCACTCACATATTCTGGAAAACAGAATCTGTTGGACACAATGACTATTTGGCTTATTGGTTTGTCTGACAATATATATACACACAGAATTTATACACTGCAATATTTCCTTGCAATATGATAAATAACCATTTCTGCAATGCTGTGCTACCAGGGGCAGGCAAACTTTTTACCACAAGTGTCATAGAGGCAATTGTCAGAAGATGGTGCCCTCCCCTTCTGCTTATTTTTTTTTAGCCTCTTCTCCACCTGAGGCCTGCTGATAACACCTGCAAGCACTGTTTGTTTCATTTTCTTGTCATACTACTTGGGCCCAAAATATTAATCTTTGGTGCTTTGGATAATGTAAGTGCATTAAGAAATAAAGGATGGAAACAGGAAAGTTAGGCCACAAGGAAGCTCTTTACAGACTTCACAGAAGCAGGTAAAGATATTAAGGATGGTTTAGCTAAAATTATTCTCTGGCTTGGTATTTTAATCTCTGAATTTGAATTGTGTCTTAGACTTTGGTCAGAACTATAAATTGACATTTCCTTTGGTTCTAAGTGAAAATAATTCTGGAACCTTAAACCAGAGAGTATTAATGCCCCCCAAATCATTAATCTTCATATTACTAAATCTTAGAGTCTTTGCTGTTAGCCTATTAAAAATATGCTAAGTATTCTGTCCTCTAAGAAATAGCCCGAAAGTTCTGAGGTTCTCAGTCTCCCTAATTTATGGGACCTACCTGCCAAGTGACTTTTTTTATAGTTTATTTTATCACCAATAATAGAAAATGAAGTCTACTTAACTTTATTAATTTGAAGATTTAGAGCCCTGTCCTTAAATTCGGGGGCCCAAAAGTTAACAAAAGATGAGATTTCATTTTGACTTTGGGATTTTTTTGTTTGTTTGTTTAAACTAGTAACTTGCCGGTTAAGCATTTATTAAATTCCAGATGTTAGAAATAGACAAAAACTGAACCTACCCTTTCTTCAAGGAACAAGAGTCTTATTTTGGGACATATATTTACACATACCAAAAAGGGATACACAGTACTAGGAGGGTCCAAAGTTTTTGGGTGGATTTGGAGTAGTTTTTAAGTTGAGCTTGGAATGAAATTAGCAACCTTAAGAATTAGGATGGGGAAGGAAAGCACGTATGTATAGTTTAGTCAGTTGGTTTTTAACACTGAAATTTGGTAGTATCGACTTTTCAGTGGTCAAAAGCACTTTTACTGTTGTCTTTAGAGCCTTGATAACTGAGAGGGGCATATGGGTGTATGTGTATACAAACTTTATTTTATGTATGCATGTATACTGCTGCTAGTGAAAGCCAAAGTAGAATGCAATTACTTTTTATTTATTGGGATAACCAAAACTTGAATTATAATCTGTTTTTTAAACAGAATTCAAAGAAGCATTTTCACTATTTGACAAGGATGGAGATGGTACTATAACAACAAAGGAATTGGGAACTGTCATGAGGTCACTTGGGCAGAACCCCACAGAAGCTGAATTACAGGATATGATTAATGAAGTAGATGCTGATGGTAAGACATTTTTACTGCTGGGGAAGGGGGGAACAAGTCACATTCCTTGTGATATAACTTTGAGCTTTTGAGTTTGGAGATTTTAAACCTCCTTTCCATAACTCTTTCAGGTAATGGCACAATTGACTTCCCAGAATTTCTGACTATGATGGCAAGAAAAATGAAAGACACAGATAGTGAAGAAGAAATTAGAGAAGCATTCCGTGTGTTTGACAAGGTACGCAAGTAACCCTTCAGCATGAACATCAACACCTTTTTATACTTTTAGGAACTTTTTTTTTTTGCAAGGAAAGGAAAGAATATGGGAAGGACAAATTTCTAAAGATGATTCTTTGCTTTTGCTTTGTCTCTATTTAAATCTCAACTAAATTTTTGTCTTAGGATGGCAATGGTTATATTAGTGCAGCGGAACTTCGTCATGTGATGACAAACCTTGGAGAGAAGTTAACAGATGAAGAGGTTGATGAAATGATCAGGGAAGCAGATATTGATGGTGATGGTCAAGTAAACTATGAAGGTAATTTTTTGCTTCAATCATTTTAATTGTCTTTGTCTTAAGCCAAAACAGAAGTATTGTTTGCTGTTCTAAAAACTAAGAAGAAAGTGAATTGAACAATTGGAAATTAAGATGTCAAAGTGGGGAAAGAGGACAGGAGGGTGAGGGTGGTGCTACTACTTGATTAGTAAGCTACCTACTTAATTGGAGAAAGCTTATAAAAACTAGACTTTTCAAGACATTAAGAATGAATGAAGATGCTGGCCAAGTTTTGCATGTATTTACTGAGTGAGATTATTGGTTGAGATACCCACATTCTGCTTTGTAGCAGCTCCAATTATATGCCAAGCTAGAATGTAGAGCTGTACAAAACAATTTTTATCCCTTTTTAAATAACATGTAAATAGTAGTTGTTCTCCCCTAGTTCTATCAACCAGTTCTCGAGTTGAGTCTTACTTATCTACTCTTAATTATCTCCTAGATCCATTCCACTTAATTAGTTTTTTTTCCCATTTTATAACTTTTGGACTATATGCTTAATAACTTTTAGGGTATACTGTTTTTTGATGTTAAACTGGATATTTGCTTTCACATAATTATCAAGTGTTGGGGATTTTTCCAATTAAAGAAAAGCTGAGTTGTTTTGAATGTGACTTTATGGTAAATTAATATCATTAAATATGATGATTAATCATCAAATCCTTTTCTTTACTTGAATCAGAAATCTAAAATTCTCCAAGTTCATTCAACTCAGTTTGAAGACACCCTCCTTCCCAAAACTTGGTTTATGCTCTTCCTTCTGAAACTTTTTTTTAAAAATGTAGATTCTAATTTGTATAATTTCTTTCTATAGTTTTCTTAGGTTTCCAGAGGGTAGAAGAACAAAATTATTTGTTCCCAGACTAGCCCTTTATCCCTTCCACGATTCTAGACTCACATCCCCAATCCTCTCTCATGTGGCTTTCAACTCCTTTATTCCTTCTGGTTATATCCCGAGTACTTTATTAGCCTTCCAGTTAATGTCTCTTATAAAGAACCTTCTGGAATATTTTTGGTCAGATCATTTTGGCATGTAATGAGCTGTTACTGTTTGACTTCTATTGATGTGTACCCCAGGTGGTCCACTTAGTGTCTCTCTAGCCTCTCCCATTCTTTACTTGTACAGTTGAGTTCTTAGATAGGAGGATAGGATAGGACTTGGCTTTTATCCCTAATCTTAGCTGGCATTTATTGAGCACTCTTGAGATTTGCAAAATGTTTTCATTTGAGCTTTACAGTTTCTTGAGATAGATACTACAAGTAATAGATTTCATAGAGGTTTTTTTTTTAGTGTCTTTACACCAAGTTCAGCACTCTGTTACTAACTTTCATTGTAATCAGTTCAGACAATCTTTGTAGTTGTGATCTAATCCATGCCTTTAAGTCCTAACTTATAAAAATGCTGAACTAGACCAGGACAAGGACAGATCTGCAGGATACTTGCCAAAACTTGCCATTAAGATACATTTTCTATCCACTGATTACTACTTCGTACTCAGTCATTCAGTTAAATCTATATCCATCAAAAATACGAGATTTTGCTGTACTTGGACATCAGCAGCATTAGACAGCATTTAATGTCCATTCCTCTCATGTGCTTGTCTTAGTAATCTTGTCAGAAAAGACAGTAAGTTAGTCTTTGTGACCATCTTTTTGTTGTTGTTTCATTAACAGCCTAATGTGATACATTGATAGAAAAGCAACCAAACTTGCTTAAATGGCTATTTATGTTAAGATGTGCCCAGCACCAAGAGGGTAGTCGAACTGATACATTAATGTAATAGAATATTACAGTATCAATATTACATATGCAAGGAATACAGTGAAATCTAGAAAGGCTTTTCTGAAACTGCACAGCCTTCAACCAAAAAAGAGAGAAGAATGGAATGTTAGTAACTGCATTCTAAAGAAGATAGACAAGAATAAATGGATAATGAATGGATTATTTTTTAAGCATAACCTGTTTTTGGTAAACCTGCCTTGCTCCTTCTGACTGTCGTGATCATCAGCTCCTTTCCTAAATAATCATAAACTAGTCTTTTTAACGCTGCCTTTTCTTTTCCAATTTTTGGAAAATAAACTCACCAGTGTAGTGGTTCAGCCATCGTGCCCACAAGTTCTCAGTTGCCCTCAGATATAAAAGTTTGAGTTAAGATTATGGGAAACAGATGTAGAGTTAGAAAAGGAATCTTAGATCATTTAGCCAACTCCCTCAGTTTACAGATCAGGAAACTGGTGCACAACCTCAAGGTCACAGAATCAGGATTCAAACCCATATTTTTTTATTCCAAATCAGAGCTTCCTGAAACTATAATGCTATCTTTCTATTGGAAGCAAATAAGTACTCTTATAATCTCAATTTTTTTTTTTGGCTTCAGTTCTGTGTTAACTACTTGTGCAAAATGTTTCCAAAATTGAAAATAATTTTCCTTAGAAAAAGTACGCAAAAAATTGTGTTGAATAGTTCTTACTCTTGGGTTCATTGTCATTATCCCTTCGTCTTGACCACTCTTTCCCTTTTCCCTCTTCCCCCCCAAAAAAACAATTTATTTTTTGGACATCCTTACCAATCCAGTCTTCATTCATTTTGGGCTTTTTCTTGTTACTAGTACTGCTCTTTTTGGAACTGAATAACAGCTTGAAATTCAAGGCTGTCTGGAACTTGGAAGAAAGCAGTGCTCTTTAAGTCTTAAAGTATATGTAGTAACTAGTTACTTGAGCCTCCACGTCATAACTGCTTCATCCCCAAGTAGTAGTATAACTATTAAGAAACTAAATTTGATAGTACTTCAGCTAGTTAAAATTGGTTGCATTAAAGCTAATTCTGTGAAGAAAATAATGATTTTCTTTCACAAGTCTAAAAAATTTTGATGGGAGAGGGGTGATTGTATATATCTCTACCCTTATTTGTGGAGTAGTGGAGAAAGAAGTACAGGAAATTTAAATTATTGATGATAAAAGGAAATAGCTTTTGCTTTTTTTTTTTTTAGCTAATTTCAAGTCTGCAACTTATATGTACTTTTTCTTTACAGAGTTTGTACAAATGATGACAGCAAAGTGAAGACATTGTACAGAATGTGTTAAAATTTCTTGTACAAAATTGTTTATTTGCCTTTTCTTTGTTTGTAACTTATCTGTAAAAGGTTTTCCCCCCTACTGTCAAAAGGATATGCATGTGTAGTAATTAGGACTTCATTCCTCCATGTTTTTCTTCCCCTTATCTACTGTCATTGTCCTGAAACTTTATTTTGGAAAATTGATCAAGTAAAATATGTTGCATGTGGCTTACTCTGGATATATCTAAGCCCTTCTGCACATCTGAACTTAGATGGAGTTGGTCAAATGAGGGAACATCTGGGTTATGCCTTTCTTTTTTTTAAAGAAGTAGTTTTCTTTAGGAGCTGTCAGCATGTTGTTGTTGAAGTGTGGAGTTGTAACTCTGCGTGGACTATGGACAGTCAACAATATGTACTTAAAGTTGCACTATTGCAAAACGGGTGTATTATCCAGGTACTCGTACACTATTTTTTTGTACTGCTGGTCCTGTACCAGAAAACATTTTCTTCTATTGTTACTTGCTTTTTAAACTTTGTTTAGCCACTTATTTAAAAAGAAATCTGCTTATGGCACAATTTGCCTCAAATCCATTCCAAGTTGTATATTTGTTTTCCAATAAAAAATAATTACAATTTATCCATTGTTTCTTTGTATCTTTGAGTTATTTAAATTATGTTAATACTTTTTATCTTCAGAATTAAGAATCTGTTTGGGGGATAAGGCAAGTCAGGATTAATTTACTAATTTAAAATATGAAGAGTACTTTCTTACATTCATGTCATTTTAATCCCTTTTAAAAAATATTAATTTGACTCATCCTCAGAAATTAACTTTTTATATTAAATAAAGCATATATGTCATGGGTAGTATATAGTTGTAGAAAACAATCTTCAGATTTGACAATACAAACATTTTTCTTGTTGATCTAGCTCTAATCATCTGCAAGATTTTATCTTGAGAAAACTTAACCTTTTAGGTGTAGGAATGATACTGGAGTGTGACCTGAGCCCTTTTGGGGGAAAAGAATAAAAATAAAAGTATGTCTCTATCCCCTGTGATTACAGGATCAAGAGACTTCAAAGTCAACCACATCTGGCCACAGAATTGATACTTTACTGTTTTCTAAAGTTTTACACAGTACTAAGTGGTTAACATGGTCAAAAGCAAGGAAAGTCATATTGTCTTAACCGTCAAAGAACTTGTCTTAGATTAGTGGATGAGTTCAAAACAGTATTTTATAAAGGTTATGTGATGGAAATTGGTTCTGTGTTTGAAATACAGTCAGCTCAGTAAGCAATTTATTAAGTGCCTGCTCTGTCAGGCAGTGGGCTAATAATAAAAGCTGAGGGGGGAGGGAGGAAAGAAGATAGAGTCCCTACCCTCAAGGAGCTTACTATTTAGTAGGAGATCCATTTTTGTGCCCAAGGCTCATTGGTTCATATGCCTCAAATTTTTAAATAGAAACTTCTAAGTGAGGCATTTATACCACCTGTGTTGTCTCTTCCTCTTGCCCCCACACCCATTCACATTATTAAAGCATAATGGAATAAAATCTTGAGTAAAGAACTGTTTCTAAAAGGAAATAATAAATGACTTCCAAAACATCTCAAAATGCAGTGTTAATACAAAAAGCATTTTATTATATAGCCTAATTAAAGCACTTTAATTTTGTTAGCGTGGTATTAGTTTAGAATCAGAATTAGGAAGTTATGGGAATTTATTGTAACATGGGCTTAGGATCTCCTATTTAAAGAAACTCATTGTGCTTCAGGTATATTTTTAAACTAGTTGGGGTTCTAGTCAGCAGAATAATAAAATGTAGATGATGGGAGAGGGGAAAAAAGGGGGAAGCCAACTATTAACTATACTTGATTTTTTTATACTGAAAATGAGAAATTTCCATATACAAAACTAGAGCAGGAAAAGAAACTGAAATATGTTAAGCTTTTTTTCAAGTCTATAACGTGTTAATTTTTTGACGCTGTCACTGTCTATTATAGGAAAACTCACTGGATAATTAGAGTTCAGATTTTTTAGTTTTACTTAGACTGTTCAACAGCCTGCCTTCTCCTTTCCCTGATCTTCCAGAAGATTTAAAGTGTATAAATTGATTGTTCATGACAATGTACTTAGACCCAATTTCTGCTTACTAGTAATTTGGAACATTCTTTACTGTCAGTATTGAACAACGTCCACTGTTTTGTGTGCCATTTATTCCTTGTGTTTGTATTCAACAAATATTTACTTAAATTTTGGAATAGCCCTTCTCCCAAGCCAGTCTTTTTATTATTGACTTTGGTATGTGCCGATTACAACTGTGTAACTTGTTCCAGCTAAAAGGAAGCATGAAATTATAGGTCTAATCCCTATACCTATGTTAAAAATATAAAGTACCTGGTATGGGTAATGCCTCCATTAAAAGTCCTCTGGTATCTAATGGTGTGGTGACTGGATTCTTGAAGGTTATGCCAACAAAAACAAGTTTTCATAGGTCTTACCAAGCTTGAAGGCTTGGTAAAGGCTTAAATGCGCCTGGCCTCATAGAAGTGGATTTTTCTTTCATAATTCTCAAAAACCATTAAGTCATAATGGGGTTTGAGTTTGCATTGGTTGAGTGAGTGTCAACACCAACAAAATCAAACATCTTTGACTTCAATGCAACAAATGACTAGAAGGTAGGAAGAAACAAAAGACAGGCCCTGTTCTGTAATCTGAAATCGCTGACCGCCAGAAATCAGCACAGGATTTTGTTGGAGTCATGGTAGGATTCAGAGTACCGCTACCTAGGACTTAGTTCTGTGAACACAAATAGAAGAAATGATTTACAGGTTAGCACAGGAGATGAGAGGCAACATCTCTTACCAGGGTTGCAGGTGCAATTTTGTGGGGCCCCATAAGTTCCCTGGAAGTTGTAACCACAGTGAGGTAGAATGAAAGGCATTAGACTCAGCACAGTTGGAGGGAGGGAACCCCAAGTCATTTAGGGCCAAAACATGTCTTTGGGTAGGGAGAAGACATGTTGAGCATGCACAAGAAACAATTTCTCTAGCTGTGTTAACTAAGAATTAAGCAAGGCTATTAGATACTTCAAAGGGAAGGGAAAAAGCAAATGGAAAAAAGTTGCCTCAGGTGTGTCAGTCACATACTTGCTCCATCTTGTAAGATGACCAGAGCTGGATTTGGAATCCATTAAGGTAAATGAAAAGTTATTGTGGTCAAGAAGGTATAGAAGAGAGAAACCAGGAAGGATGCATTTTAACAGAAACGTTCAATGATTCATTTTTGTTTAAAATTTTGGTTTTGTACAAATTGAGTATTTTTGACTTGCTGAAGGTCACACAGCCAATGTTAGAGCTTTTCGAGGAAGTTGGCTCTCTCCAAATTTGCCTTTCCCTTCATTAGTGCCCTTCCATGCAGAAAACATCGCATTAAGGTTTTTTAATTAAAGGACTTTTATCTGCGATTGTTTTAACGATAAATCGCATCCTGAAAGCATAGGTCCATAACATTGCTTTGATGTACCTAAATTACAAGTATCTAAAAGGTTTCCGATGTAGGCAGATGTTATTCCCTCCTGTAGGAGAAATAAGTGTTCTGCCTACATTCACACAAACTTGTTAGGCCCAGCTCTAAACCTGACTCCCCTGTTCAACATTTTATTTCACGGAGACTTTTTTGTGCCCACCTAAAGAAAAACCAAAGTATTTTAATAACAGCCCCGGTCCAGGAGTTTGCCTCCAGCACCCAATTCCTTGCTTCTCTTCCTGTAAAATAGGGACAATAATTCTTGCCCCTCCTTTGCCGCCTCCTTCCCTCCTGGTTCCCACTCACCTGCTCACCTGCATGGTCACTTTCGGAAGTGATCAGTTATGCCCTTCCTAGATTTGTGAGAGGGGACTGCCTTGAGAAGGCTTTACAGCCCCATGTGAAAGACTTCCCGGGGGTGTTGTTCACTAGCTGAGAAACTGCGAGACTGCGGGGCTTCAGCAGCGTCCTAGGTCTCAGCACCTAGCCCCTGGAAAGAATTTAAGTAGAAATAAGGCTTTCCTTCGTCCTAAAAGGGAAGGTTTCACTGATGGCGGATACGTGAGTCACTGAAATAAACAAGCCCACGTGTGTGACCCCCTGCTGGGACTGACAGGTCTTGTGAGCCCAGCCCGGCCACCTCCGCGCTCCGCTGGGTCTGTGCCTTCAGAAGGGCCGGGGCACCTTCAGGCTGGAGGGCGTTGTTTCCTACCTGGATGCTCTTCCCTTCCCGGGTTTCTTGGCAGCTGGATGCATCGCCTGTGGCCTCCCCTCCGTCTCCCAGCTCCCGAGCTCTCCCCCGTGGCCGACGGGCCCGCGCCGTCCTGTTTCCAAGGACCCCTCGGTCCCCTCCCCACCCCGGCCCGGGGCACCCAGGCGCGGCCCCTGGGGGCGGACCCCAGCTGGCGGCGGAGGCGGACAGCTGTTTCCTAGCAACGGGAAGCCACAGCAGAGGTCGGGACTGTCATGAAGGAAGGCTGCGGCGGCTGGGCTCCGGGCTATCCACCAGCGGCTAGGTGATGCGCACCGCGGGGGCTTCGGCCCGGGCCGGGGTCCCCTGACCGCCCCCCGCCCCCCCGGCCCCTCCCGGCTCAGACTCAGAGTGCTCAGTCCCTGCTCCGTTCTAACGAGGCAGTGAGGTCCAGGGTCTCCGAGCCAGGGGTAGGGTTCGGACCCAGGACCCTTCCCGTCATTGCCTCCGCATCCCCAGGAGAGGATGGAGCTTTTCTTTCTTGTGTAAACCTCATAGAGTACCATACAGTGGTGCGCCAGACATAGGACATACCAAGACAATAAAGCAGCCCCAGCCCTCAGGGAGTTCCCATTTTACTGGGGGGTGGGAGTGGGGGTGGAAACCTGTAAAGAGATAAGGAACCACCCTCTGATTGGGGGGGTGGGGCTGGGAAAGCTTCCCCTTGTAGGAGATGCCACCTGAAGGAAGCTTACAGAGAGTTAAGGAGGAGGGAGAGCATCCCAGGCACGAGGGGCAGAAATTGAACCAGTTTAAGAAAAACAAAAACCATTCTTCCCCTTAAGTGAATGTCAGTGGACCTAATGAATGCAAAATCTTGAAAAGCCAAGGAATTGGGATGCCATAGAGTCCCCAGTATTGTTCTTCCTTTGTCGGATGTATGGGAGGCATCCCAAGGCTTGGAACCAGCTGTAAACATTTTGTGGGCTTATTTGTGCCACACTGAGCATTTTAGAAGGAGGTCAGGGAGGGAGGAAGGAGTTTGTGTCAATAGATGTACAGGAAACTGCCACCATTCCAAAGGGAGGGGGAAAGGGACTTGGGAGTAAGAGCTAGGGAGACACAACTAAAAGGTTTTTCTCATGTTTGTGCTTCTTTGGTGGAACCTCAGTACAACTCAAGACATAAATGTAGTTTTCCTTTGTAGCCGGTGCTCCTTATGCATCTTAAAGCAACGATTTATTTTGCATTTTTTTCACACTAATTTTGCTAGTATATTAGAAAATCCAATGATGACTTAGCACTATTACTTGCTGGAGATAATTCAGTTATTTGAGAAGTGACTGAGAGGTAGAATTACTAACATTTCAACAATTTAACCTTTATAAATATCTGAGAGATAGTTTTACCAGGATGTATATAGAGCATTACAATTTACAAAGAGAACTATAACCAAATATTGCAAAAATATTTGACTTGAAGCAATTAGTTGGAGTTTTTTTAAAGAGCAAAAAGAATTATATAGGAAAAAAGCCTATCATTTTAAAATGTTAATATTTATACATAAACATTTTTAAATCTTTTTTAAACTTAAAACAATTTCACAGCCAGGTTAGCAAGAGAAATTTGATATATTGTTATGCTGCTAATTTGCCTTGACCTTCATCTTCTTGTTTATTCATAGATTGGAAAAGAAAGATGAACTTTCCTGGTTTTCCCTCTTCAATTTTCAAATAATACTCAATTTAAATTAGTCTAAAAGAAGAAAAGATTCTGTCACCAACTTCAAAAGAAGCTGCTGTTGTTGAATTAGAATCTCAAGTGCTAAAATGCCTTCTGCAAGGGTATTGCTTTCTTTAAAAACTCATCAGCAAATATGTATTTCTTGAATGCTCAAGTGTATTATTTTGGTTATCATGGAGACAAGATGGCTAGATGTCTTCCTCGTAGTCCATTTGTTCTGCTATAGTTACAAATTGATCCTGAAAGAAATGAGACTAAGAAGGAAAGAAAAAAAGGAGGAAAGAAAGAAAAAAGAAAGGAAGGAAGAAAAAAAAGTTTATTGGGATCTATAAGTTTGGTTTTTTTTAATGGTTATATGACCATACCTTAAAGCTCAAATGTCATGCACTTAGCTTTTTGTATGCCATGGACCCCCTTTGCAGTTTATTGAAACCTATGAACTCCTTCTCAGGATAATGGTTTACTGTCTCCATAACTGAAGGAAATGCTAAATTTCTGTTAGAGGTTTTTCCCCATTTTAAGTTCACAGATCTTCTGATTGCCTTCTGAAGTCTAATCATACGGATTTAGATAAAGGATCTGTGGATGAGGGAGTTTGACTTCTGTCTTTATGTAGTTTTATTTTTTGAAAGAAGCATTTTTACTAGAATATTTTAGATTAGATTTTTAAAAAAGGCATTGATTTAAAAAAATACTCAGCCTTTAGTAAAATGAGGTGTTAGTAAAAAATTACAATGCATAATAATTTGATAAATCATTTGATAATAATAAATATATTATTAATACTAATAAACATGAAAGTAGTAGAAAAGAAGTCCTCCATATAAGAACTGGTGAGCCCAGAAAGTGAAGATATTGTTGAAAAAATCTTTACTTTAATCATTGATTTGAATAAACTGCCAATTTTGGACATCAGATTTTCAGACTCTCACCAGAAAGTAAATTATTTCAAAACTTTTTACTCAGTAGGAGTCACCTGTACTAAGTTGGAATTCTTGTCCATTCTTAATTACAATGTTATTCCTTTTTTATCGTTGTGTATAGATAGTCATAAAAAGAAACTATCTCCCCAAAGGTAAATCTTGTTGTAGCATAATGACCATCTGGTTATTTATATGTATTTTTCTAATATTTGTAGAATTTGATAATCAAACATGGAGTACTGAGATGAATAGATCTTGATTTTACTTCCTTCACTTAGGTATAGGATGGAAAAAGGTATTGTATGTGACCACACTTTGAGATTCTATGGACAGAAGAACTTTATAAATCCAAAGGGATATTATTATTTCAGAGCACTGTATAGTGAAAAGAGCCCTTGACTTGGAGTTAGAGGACTCAGATCTGGGTACTGACTCTGACCCTTTTTGGGCAAATCATTTAACCTTTCTGAGGCAGACCTTCCACCTTGGGTTTATAGAGCTGCTTTCTTCCTAAGAACCCACAGCATCCTGATAGTTAAGATTTCCTTCTGTCCTCACAGAATCCCCTAGCCATAGAAACAGTGGCAAGGTTAATTATCCAAATTTTACCAATGGAAATTTTAAGATAAAAAATAATTTAAGATAAAAAAGCAAAAGTGTAAGCAAACATTTCTTTCAAGGAATATTTTGTGTAGTCTTGATTTTGATATAAAGATTTAAAAGTATCTTTGGGGAGATTATTGTTTTGGTGAAGATATTAATTTGTTTAAATAAGTACATTTTATAAATTATATATAACTTGAAAGATAATCCCCCAAATACATTTCTACATTTAAGGGTACATATATTTAACTAATTTGTTTTTATTACTAGAAAGTAAGAATTAAAGAACCAATAGATCAAAGAGAAGCATGGTGGCGGACAACACTAAAAGTATGTATATTTCAATTTTTTTCCTTATAATTCTTTCTTTTCGTATGAAACTGCATGAAAGGAGAAATTAATTATACCTCTCAGTCATACTGTAAACTCATGATTTCAGTAAAGCCATAGGAATTAGAAATATAACTTTAATTTTTCATGTAAAACTCTGAAAAGTAAAACAAGTCAGCAGGATTAGAGAATTCACTATAACATACAAAAATTTTATTCTGGTGTTTGGTATTTGCGGGTAGCCGGTGTCTAGGGAGGGGGCGGACCCAGGAATCCCAGAAACAGTTGTAGAAAAGCCTGCTCATTTCACTGTCTCAGAATACCTAGCTTCTCTTCCCCACTGCCTTTAATGTCATTTCCTTCCTACAAATCCCTTGATGACACCATTTAGTCTCTTATTTTCCCAGAATTCAGAGAAGACTCTAAAAGTTTGGAAACTTGATAATAGTGTCCCCTAGGAAGACAGCAGACTGGCTTGGTGGGGACCTAGGGTGATGGGATGGGGTACAGTGAGGCAGCCAGGTGTAAGTATGAGATGGAGGGAAACAGGGAAAGACCTTGGGAGACAGTGACAGAACTTTATGGATCAAAACCTGAAGAAATTGGGGAGATCAGGATCGTGTATTGTGATATTAATTTGTACTAGTACAGCTGGATTAGAGGGATCCTCTCTGAAGAAAAATAATACAAAGATAGAAAGTACAAAGATTGGCAGCTAATGAATTTCTTTACTGCATGAAAGAGAATTTTGATTCCTTAATTTTAGGACTGGCTTCTAGATGCAAAACAAATTTAGGAAGACTGGCTTTATAATGTATTAAGATGACAGTGCTTCCAGACCATAGCATAACCCCAAATAGAGGGAAGTGGCATTTAATGAAAGGATATTTTGCCCTTGTTTTTTGTTCAGATGTTGTATGGTCTTTACAAATTTTTCAGATTGTTTTAGCCATTGTTAATAGGAGCAATTCCCAGTGCATCAAGGACCTGCCATTTTGTTGGCTATAGGTCACCACCTGGGGCTTAGTGAATTTAAGTGCCTCACCCATGATCATAGCCAGTCTCCCCTATTCCAAAACCAGTTCCCATCTTCTACTACTAGTGTTCTTAAGGGTCAATTTGGGAAAACGGATGAGTTCCCTCTAGAGAGTCAAGATCCCTGGGTTGCAGAAACAACCCCACCTCTCCTTCCCTTCACCTACCTGACTTTAGACAAAGAGGGCCCACCGGGATGAATGTTTCTTATGATGGACCTACAAACATGGAGGTAGAGTTGCCTTATGTCTCCATCAGATGGATCATCTAACTGTTCACGTGATGGTCGACATTTACAAGTCCATTCCCCTGGAGAAGGCACAAGTATAATATGGAGAATAGTTTGTTAGCTGTAGAATGGGGTATCAGAGGGCACAGTGTAGGATAAAGTAGGATAGGGACTTGGGAGGGGGCAGCTGGGTGGCACAATGGATAGAGCATTGGGTCTGAATTCAAACCCAGCCTCAGACACTTAACTGTGTGACCCTGGGCAACTTACTTAACTCCTATTGGCCTCAGCTTTTCTTCTGTAAAATGGGGACACACAGGAGAAGGAAATGGCAAGAAAACCCCCTGGAGTTATCCGTGGAGTCACAAAAAGTTGGACAGGGCTGAATGTTGAACAGCAAAAGGGTTATGGGGGAAATGGAACTGATAAGGATGGGTATGAGGTTTGAACAGTGGCCAGGGAAAGGAATTCGGGCTTAGGCAACCTGCCAGTAGAATCTACAGGATGCTAGGGAAGCAACAGGAAACTAGATTGTCATGTTCTTCACAGTAGCAATAATAATGTTCACTTTAATGATCCCTGAGCAAGAGGTGGAAAGGAGGAGGAAGGTACATACCAGTCTTGTTCCAGGGCAGATGGAGTATCTGCTGAGCTTGTCTTATGGTCAAAACAGGGGTAAGTGCAATTAGTCAATAAACATTTATTTAGTGTTTACTAGAAGCCAAGGCCTGTACAAAGTGCCTAGAACACAAATAAAGGCAAAAACACAGTTCTAGTCCTCAAGGAGGGGAAAACAAAATGTAAATAACGAGGCCCATGTGAGAAGTATAAAAGGTAAATGGAAGTCAGTCTGAGAGGGGAAAGCATTCACAGCTAGGGGGATCAGGTACAGTCCCCTCCAGAAGGTGGATTTGGAACTGATCCTTGAAGGAAGCCAGGGAGGCAGGGAGTGTTGGGGCGTTTTTATTTGCTCTCCAGCCACTCTCATGTTAAGTAGATGAGGGAGGGAGTTCAAGGGGATTCTTAGCCCCAGAAGGATTGCCAGGGCAGATGTCCAGTCCCTCCTCTTGCCTGCTGGTTGCAGTGGGGTTTGATGGAATATTGGACTCCAGCAATGCTAAAGCTTTTTTTTTTTTTTTGCCAACAAGTGTATCAGAAATAAAATAATCAGGGTCCAGCCACCCTCAAAGTCTAGTTGTAGCAAGAGCCTTTGGGTCATATCACAGTGATTCATTAAAGCACTAACTGGAAATGAAGAAAGATGTATCCCAACTCCAAGGTGATCTCAGAATCAATGTTGCTTTTCAACAGGAAACTCCAATACCAGGTACCTATACACTACGAGACTTTCTTGAAGAATCCCAATTAAACCCGGTGAACCTTACATACAATTTTAAAAATGAAGGTAGAAAAAAACTCCCTCTCATGGAATTGAAGAGGGATATAACGCTGCCTGACATACCCAGGTACCTGCCTCCTAACTTCATTGACTTGGTCAGTAAGCAGATGGCTTCTTACTCATTCAAAGATACCCCAAGGCAAGGCCCCAGCATGATGTGTCTCAAAGATCAGGTAAAGCTCAATCGAGGAATTATCTCTTATTTGTGTAATTTGAGGTGGTTCTAGGAGAGCCGTCATCAAATCTCCATGGTGGTAGAAGTGAGACCTGGAAAGGAATAGACCTGTATTAAGCACTATGCCAAGCACTCCCCAGAGTCTCATCCCAAACGACCTCATTCATAATTTTGGACAGCTACTAGATGCCCTGGCTAGATGACCAGTAGTCTCCAAACGGGGGAATCCAACCATCTTTTCAATTTGTTTTTCAGAAAGGATTTTCAGAATTTATCAGATAAAACAATTATATGTGTTTTCCTGATTTAAAAGCTTTATTTGAGTGACATAATTAAAATTATATGTATATGTATATATGATTATGTCATTCAAATATAGCTTTTAAAAAAAGCAGGAAAACACATATAGTTGCTTTACTTGACAATTACGCACACACACAGAGATTTCATAGTGCTTAAAGCTTTGCAAATCAATTTTCATTCATTATCTTATACATTATCTCATTTCATACAACCCATGAGGTAAGTACTCTTATTATCCCCATTTTACACAAGATGAAACAAGGTAAAAGGAGATAAAAATTATCTACTCAAGATCACACAAGATAGTATCTAAGACAGGATTTGAGCTTGGATTTTCCTAAGTTCCAGGTCTTAACACTCAGGACACTACCCACACTGCCTCCTTATCAATGGATCCATCAATGGTTTTCATTCACCAAAGCCCTAATTTGATGTTTCATTTTGGCTTCAAAGATGACCCTCCAAAGCAGTGGTGTCAAATTCAAATCAAAATCAGGGCCACAAAACCCTGAGGGCTGCAGACTTGCTTAGAAAACCACAGAGGAACATCATCTGTGTTCTGTAGTTTCATTCAGCCTCACCATTACAACACCAAGTGTTACCCTGAGGGTCTTCTGCTGTGGAGACTTTGGCAGGTCCAAGTTCCATGATCTGAGAACCCTCCTAGCTAAACCTAAAGAGGCTTCTTACTAGAGTGTCAGCAGCCACATGACATTCTTTTTTTCATCACAGCATGGCTACTTCTTAGTAAAAACCCTAAAAGGGTCTATATTAGGTGACATGAATTAGATATGTGTTAGGTGGGAAAATATCCATACAGATGAAATCACAGAGCCTTAAAATACTGAAGTATTATATAATGGGGATGGAGCTTTCTAGATATTCAACTCACAATCTTTTTTCCCCTATACGTAAACAACTAAATATTTTGGCTTTGTTAGCAGAACTCAAAAGAAATAATAACTTGAGTTAAGGTGAACATTTATAATTGAAAAAGGCAGGGTTCATAACAAGTAAAGAAGTTTTCATAAGCATTACCAATTAAATCTGAGATCAGTTGATCAATAAACATTTATTAAGCACCTACTATGTGCCAGAACTGTTCGAAGTAGTGGGGTACAAAGAGAGGCAAAAGACAATTCCTACCCTCAAGGAGTTCACAATCTAACCAAATGTTCATCCTGTGTAATTACTGGATGATTTAGTTCAGGGAATGTATTTATTTTACTTTATTTTAATTTTATGTTTTGTTATATATTATTTTCCATATAAATTTTGTATTATACATAAAATATCTATTTTATTAATACAAATAGAAAAGCAAATGACAAACACAAAATATTTGGGATATCATAATTTCAAGAAAAGCATGATAGCATATACCTGTAATACCAGATAATATTTGGCTAAGCCTAGGCTGGCGGATCACCCGATTTGGATTTCTGAGTTACAGTAGAGCTGAAGTCATTTGGGTGTCCACACTACGTCTGTCCATCACCAGTATGGTGAGTCTCTAGGAGCTGGAAGCAACAAGGCTTGCTAGGAAAGGACAAAACAGATCAGGT
The DNA here is from genome assembly GCA_023548195.1 of Bettongia penicillata ogilbyi. Classification (NCBI taxonomy): domain Eukaryota; kingdom Metazoa; phylum Chordata; class Mammalia; order Diprotodontia; family Potoroidae; genus Bettongia; species Bettongia penicillata. The sequence continues at coordinate 1,945,318 of JAJHZJ010000514.1, forward strand.
AGGAAGCTTCCATGCTCTTTAGCAGCGACATGGAGACTGGGAAGGGCTGCAACATTTCCAGCAAGGGTGACTTAGGGAAATCCAGTGTCAAAAAAAAGAAAAGAAAAAAATCATCACAATTAATTGAAATTCAGGGTTGTGAAAACGTGACTCCTCTTTGCATTGCAAGTTCATCTATATCATGCAGTGCAGGCATCCACTCACTCTCCTTCCATTATTTGAGTCTGTCTCCCTTCCTTCTACCTCTCCTCTCCTTCTGTAAGCTTAGTGGTTATCTTTGACGTCTTTCTAAAGTTCAATCTGGGGAGGTACTTTTTCTTGGTTGTAGTGTACTCAAAAAATGGTCAGTTTCAGTGGCACTTACATTTAAGGTTGAACTATTGGACCACAGCTTGAACCTCTCCGTATCTTTCCACTTGATGTTAACTAGCTTTTTGTCTTAAATTTATAGATATTGTCATTGGGCCATGAAGACCCTTCTTCCATTTGTTGAATGGGATTAATTATTGAATTAGCTATTTATTATTTATTTCTCATTTAATTTTATGCCTCAATGATCTGGACTCAGCATTTTGAGTCGCACGGACTGTCTTTTGAATGCCTTGAGTGATTCTTGCTCCAGCTAGGGCTGAGTTCTGGAATGACCTCTTAGCTCTCTGTGGATCCCTTCTTGTTCCCTGAACCACCTCCTCTCTTCCACCCAGTTGTCACTTCTTTCAGACCCACTGTGAAAGAAGAAACAGTTTTCACATCTCCTCCCCGAGCCTCCGGTTGCCATGCTGTTTGTTTTATGTGTATGTGTGTGTGTGTGTGTGTGTGTGTGTGTTGGGGGGGGCGGGGATTGTGCCCATCTCATTTCCCTCACCATAAAAGACAAATACAAAATATTTGACATGTCATAATGTAAAACTCAATGTGGCACGTGCTTCTGGAAAGACAGAGGGTGGAGGATTCTCTATGTTTGTATGCCCAGAACAGTGCCTGGCACCCAGTAGTCACTTTATTAAATACTTGTGGATTGGTTATTTGAATAATAAGTTGTGGGCTCCTTGAGGACCTGGATCAAGTCTTGTCTCTGTCAGCATCTGGCATAGTACATTTCCTACAATAAGTAAGTGCTGAATAGATAAATGTTCGCTGGACAGACATTATTCCAAAGCATCTCCTGTATTCATATAAACCCAAGGTGATTTTAGATGTAATGACTGAGCCTGAGGTCTGTGAACACAATTAATATTACTTCATTAATTATCTAGGTTAATAACTGATTCTGCTATGCTTTATTTATGATGCTCAGTTATGGCAAGACCTCTGGGTATCTGCCTGTAAAACCTGATTAGAAACATTAATTAAATGAGACAGAGTGTTTCTATGGTCTACACTTTCTTATCATCATTGGACTATGGAAGCACAATTGTGATAGGAAACATCCTACAGGAGAAGCCTTACCATGGAAAGTCCCATGCCAAAGCAGGAAGTTAACATATACAATTAACAGTCACACATAATGAAAATACAACCATGATCCTTAGGGAGATGGTCTCTGTAGTCAGACTTTGGACTACCCAATACACCGTGAGGTCTTTTATTTGTCAGATGCTTTAAGGAGCCCCAGTGTTCTTAATCAGTTTTAGCCAAGTTGCCTAAAGCCCTGGCCCATATTTCCATGATATTTCATTACAAAAGTCTAATCTGGATGACTCACTGAATAAAGAGTTGCTTTATCTTTGGGACTCAATGTTTCAGCTCTAAATTATAGCGGCCACAACCAATGTTTCTTTGGACTTTGCAGTATCAAGAAAACACTGAGCCAGAACAATGGTGCCACTGTACCTTTTAAAACTAAATTTAAAAGTAAAATTTAAAATTAATTCATATTTACTCTGATCATCATTGCCACTGCAAAATATGCATCTGGGGCCAGAAATTCATACCACTGTGTAAAGAGCAACTATGTAGTAACTAGGGTAGTGCCAACCTGATTTAGAAGGGGAAAAAAATGCCTTAGGGGACAATTTTTAATTTTAGATAGATTATAACATCAATGCAATATCCATAGTAGCCACTATGAATATGCATGCATATTTCCAGGGTAAATTTGCAAAATATAATAAATTCTCTTCCTCAAAGCAAAACCAAAATATTTATCTGGAACATCATTAGAATACCAGTAAGTTAAGATTTAGCAGGGTACTTTTCACTAATCCAGGGAAGCACATACATCTTAAACCTTCTTTCTGTCAGGCCTCTCCCCAAAAACAAGTTCTCCAGACAAATTCCTCCCTCCAACCACTCACAGCTTGCTTCTCTCTCTCTACTCAAGTTCTCTCTCTCCCTGACTTGGGCAAGCTCCTCCTAGTCTGAGCTCCATGTCATCACAGGCTCCATATGTTTACAGGCTCCATGTGTTAGGCCTGTTAATGGGAGGGGAAGATCTTCCTATTCTATTAACATTACAAAGATAATTGACCATGGAATCTTTTTTAACAATAACTCCTTTATGACTCTTAATGTATGGCTCATTTTCCAATAATTTTATATATGTATACCTTTTATAATTCTCAAGTGATTTCATAAAATGTGGTAGACTTCAATTAAACAACCACAAAGAGGAAACATAGTGTAGTGGAGAGACTTGTAGACTTTGAACCAGAAAGAACTGTATTCAGATCCTACCTCTAGTTTATGGTAATGGCCAAACCACTTCACTTTTCTTGGCCTCAGATTTTGAGGCTTCTCTGCTGTTCTATAGAGACTCTGTAAGGTAAATTGGTGAAAGGAGTTCCCATACTGATAAAAACATAGATTATTAGTCACATGAAACAGTATTTTAGATATCTATCTTTGAGAATGTGGTTTGAAACAGTTAAACACAGCTTTCTTAAACTGCTGAAATAGAAAAGTAATTATATAAGAATTATGATTGTGAGCTAAAAGATTACAATGACTGCAAAATGATGTTGACCCATGTTGAATCATATTACATTATAATATCTCATCTGCTATAACTATGTTATCATTAGTAGAGTGTGGTTAATCTGTGTCCATGTATTGCAGAAAATTGATGTTTCACCAGGGCAATATAATATTGTTCCAGCACCAGTTCCCAAGTTCCTTGCCAGGTAATTGTTATTTGTTATCATTAAATTAATTATTTAATTTATATAATTCCCCTCTAAAAGCTCCCTAAGAACAATTATAATGGCTTTAAAATTTCCATTTCTGCCAAGAATAATATTTCTTCAACCCTTACTATAATTATATGAAGGAATTCTAATATTTCTGAAGAAACATAAATTAATAAAATATTGGCTAAAATAAAAGTAGGTTTAAAAATGACATGTTGCATTTTTTTAAAATACAGGCACTATGTGTTCCGTTCTACAGTTCAAAGGTTTCCAACATATTATTTTATTCCAGTAAGTACATTGTCAATAACTATTAATTCTTCATTTTGAAAAGAGGGACGCTTGGCTTCCAACATACTTACTGGTCCTTTTGAGGCATTGTCATAAAAATGCTAGAACTGAGAGGGACCTTAAATCTAGTCCAACACCTTCATTTTATATTTGAGGAAACTCGAGTCCTCTTGAGAGTAAGTGACCTGAAGCACACAGAGCCAGTAAGTGGCAAAGCTGGCTAGTAGAGTACTTGTAGTTCAGTGCTGTGTAAAGAAAAATACTTTGCCAATGAAGCAAATTAGCAAATGGATGGTAGTCTTTGATTTAATGGTGAAAATAAATTGAAGATTTTATAAATCTTGAGTCATTTGTAGCCAATTATGAGGTTAAGCAGAAAAGATTATTCAACAAGAATGCCTGGTTTCTTCCCTTTCAGGGTTTAAAAGTGCTTTTTCTGTCTCTTAAAATTTCCACTTATGTTATTGTGAATTGTGGCTAAAATAGACAGGTTCTCCAGAAGATGAATAAGGATATGTAAAAAATTAATATTCATACGGGTAACTCGAATAGAGGAATGAGGAGAGCAGATTATGAAGTTAATAGAGCTGTAGTTTTTCTTATTTGGGGGAGGGGAGTGCTATATTTATCTGAATATGTATGATCTATTAGAACATTCAGGGAAGGATAGAACAGATTTGCATTCCAAGTCAGGTAAAGAGAAAGAACATGGTTGCTTTAAATAGTAGCAGGTCTGCTGGGATGAGCTTTGTCACAGGGCCCTGAAAGAAACTGCGTAAGCTGTCACAGAGTCACTCCTGGAAATCTTAGACAAATGATGGCTATAGTGAGGAGGGACTGAGCAGTTCAATTCATGATCACACCCCCCCCCCCCCCCATAGACATATTCTTAGTGAAATTCTAGAATGTAAGGGGCAAGTCAAAGAGACACAATGGGGTCTGATGAAACGAAAGAGATAAAGAAGTTCAGTCAGACTTGATTATAGGGTGCTTGTCATTGGTGGTGATCGTAGTGGGAGCCAGTGACATAGCTGCTAGCCTCTGATTCTCGGGGGCAGCTGGGGCACGGAGGATAAAGTGTGAGTGAGAAAGACTCATCTTCCTAAGTTCAAATCTGGCCCCAGACATTTATTAGCCACGTGACCCTGAGCAAATCACTTAACCCTGTTTGTCTCTGTCTCCTCACCTCTAAAATGAGCTGGAGAAGGAAATGGTGAACCACTCCAGGATTCTTGCCAAGAAAACTCCAAATGGGGGTCACAGAGTCAGATGTGACTGAAATGACTGAACAGCAGCAGCAAAAGCCCCTGATTACCTCTAGCCTTGTTGGCCTTTAAAAACAAAGCAAGACACTCTCTAGGGAATCAGTTGAGGCAGGAGACATCTTTAAGAGTATGAGCTCTGGGAGTAGAAAAGACAGCCAACTCTTGAGAGGGAATCATCTCGCACTTCTTGGAAAGGAAGAGACTTCTCTGTCCTCTTCTCTGCCCCCCATCATCCATGTGATCTTACCCCATCAGGGAGAAAGCCCAGGGAGCCCCAGAGAGAAACAGAGCCATCAGAGATGCTTCACCCAGAAGACACCATGAGAAAGGACACTGGGGCCTTGTAACATCAGAGGCACGACTTGCCATGTGTTCCCTATTGTGTCCCTCTCTGCTAGTGTGTCCCATGTGTTTGCTCACTCTGTGTACATTTCATGTTTATGGGGGGGATGGAGTGGGTGGAGTTAATATTTTGTGGCTACCCTCTCTATGTTGTTATCTTGGTATATGCCTTTTCAGTCAACTGACTGAAGTCAGAGAGTGACTTATGAGTTTTGGTGTACAGACCAACAGAATACCTTCTTACACACTTGAGTTCCAGCCACATGGGACACTAGCTGTTCCATGACCTGGCTTCTGGGCATTTGTATAGGCCTTCTCACCCATGCCTGAGGCATATTCCCTCCCCATCTCTGCCTGTTGAAATCCTTGTCTTTCTTCGGATTTCAGCCCTTGTTCTCCATGATGCTCTCCCTTACTGTTCACAGCTGGGAGTTCACTGTCTCTCAAATTTGCTTAGAGTGTTTTTCTGGTTCTCTCCTTTGTCCATATTACATTCTGTCTTGTGGCGCACATGTTGTACCCCACCTCAATTAGATAGTAAGGTATTAGGGAGCCCGGGAGTCTGAGCCCGATCTCTGGGGCCCACAGGCTTATCTGACCAGCAGAGGCCTGCAGGCCTTGGTGCAGTGAGCTGTAAGCCATGACTGAGGCCGGAGACAAGATAGTAAGAACTACGTTTATTCAAGCAGTGAGCAGTGCTTTTATCTCTTCTCTGACACCAGTGCTCTAAGTGAACCTATCACCAATTAGTTTGCCCTTCTAAGGAAGTAATATACCTTTGACCAGGGCTGCCCAGGGCTGACACGTAGCCCCTAGAAAGAAAAACATTTTTGGCTTCTTTGTTCTCTGAAAAGCCCAGGAAAATAGCCTTGAGCAAAACAGGGGCGGAACCCTTCCTCCCAGCGCCATCTTGTTCATGCCTTACCAGTCTCCCCTCAGTTTACCTGAGTCGTGACCAGTGAATGCCGTCCAAGAGGCTGGGGGTTGGCAATTCCCTTACAGTAAAGTCCTTCAGAAGGGAGGCTCTATCACTTTTTCAGTTTGTCATTCCCACCCCCTGACGCAGTACATTACACACAGTAAGTGCTTAATAAATGTATTTGAGTTGATTTCATTTGTTGAAAGCAATTTATAAACTGAAAAACACTATATAAATTGTAAGTTGTTATTGTTTTTATTGTAATATACTTTCAGAAATAGAATGGCAGTTGAATAGGATCCCAAAGTAACCTTGAAGGTACAATTCAATTGTGTTTGTGTACTCATGGGAGAAAAATTTAAAAGTCTATAAGCACAAAGTTATTTTTCTTTTATAAATGGGTCAATCTTTTCTCCAATTATTCCAATTCTTTGATTCCAATTTGTCCTAAATATAAAGAAGTATAATAGGAGAATTGACTTTTACTATATGGCATTCCCACCCCCACCTGACCATTTAAAACTGCACAATTTCATAACCTTGTGCGGAAGTGCTCAGGCCCACTTGCTATTTTGTTAATCTCCATACCCATCAGCTGCCCTGTAGGATTTTCTGAACCATAAACGTTACTTGTATCCTTCCTTATAGACCTGGGGTCCAGTTCCCAATCACTTCTCACTCTGTCATTCATGTGTGGGGAAAAAAATATCCAAAATTGCTCATGTGAATTTTCAGTTTGTTCTTGAAGGTATTCCTTTAGTGTGAAATAGATGTTAGCCTTGAATTTGAAAGTCCTCTAGGCTCTCCTTTGTGTCTTTGTGACCAGGACCCTCAGGGGTGGAAAATCCATTTTTTTATTAGTTTGTAAGTGGCTTCTTTATAGTACAGTTGCTAAGCTATTTAGTTCACAAATGTGCAGCAAGATTTTATTAGGGACAATTGATGCTTCCATTGCTTGTTGCTATTTGGAAAATAATCTCTCATTCCTTGGGTTATACTGCCTAGGTGACCCTGCACAAGTCACTTATCTTTTCACTGCTCTGGGCAGCTCTCTAAGACTTTATCATTATTTTTTTCAAGTGCCAAACTGCTTTGTTAGAAGGAGTTTCCTCATTTGGAATTCTTGTTCAGTTGTGTCTGACTCTTTGTGACCCCACTTGGGGTTTTCATGGCAAAGATGCTAGAGTGGTTTGCCATTTCCTTCTCCAGCTAATTTTACAGATGAGGAAACAGAGGCACACAGGGTTAAGTGACTTGCCCAGGGTCACACAGCTAGTAAGTGTCTGAGGTCACATTTGAACTCAGGTCTTTCTGACTCCAGGATCCAGGCCCGATCCACTGCACCCCCTAGCTGCCCATCTAGTTCTCTATAAAACGTAAGTGAAATGACCAGTACGGTCCCTATTCCTATCCCTAATTGGGTGTTTGTCACTGTCTTGGATATCCATTGTAGGGAATTATGAAACCCAAGTTTGAGAAAACAAGTTGATAAGCTGGAGACCAATGTTTGTCTTCACTTTGGGTTTGTAAAGTTAGCCCTTCAGAGCTTGGTTTTTCTCATAAGCCAATATGGCAGTTCTTACGGCTACTCTGCACCTTTCTTATGAACCCTCATAATATACACCTGCCTTATCTCTTTTACAAAATAATGCATTGTTTGGGCATAGGACCCATTTCTTATTCTTGTAAGGTAGGATGATAGCATGAACTCATCAAAAGATCTGAGTTCAAATGTTGACTCCAGCAATAGTGAATGACCTTAGACAAGTCACTTAACTTGTCCAATTATTAATTTGACATAAAATGGAGAAATATGGATACTCTTTACCTAACAAAATTCTTGTGAATTCTGAAACTGTAAAGTACTCTATTAGTGTAAACCATTACTTATATCCCCCTCAGTGCCTAACATGTTATCTTACATATTACAGGAATCTAATAACTATATCTTTTTTTCCCAAGGCATAATCTTTTATTTCTCCAAGGATTTAATCTTACAAAGCCCCAAAACACAATAGTTTTCTCTCTCTCTCTCTCCCTCCCTCCCTCTTTCTCTCTTCCTTCCTTCCTTTTTAGGTTTCCACATCCACTTCCATAAGATTTTGAGTTCTAAATTTTCTCCTCCTCCCAAACCCCCCTCCAAGATGGCATGCAATCTAATATAGGTTCTACATATACATCCATATTAAACATCTAATAAATATATCTTAAAGTTAATTGAGAGAATACAGTTGAATCATTTTTTTTTTCCCTTAGAAACTCTGCATAATCCTTAATCAGCAGGACATTCTCTTTTCTGTTCCATTAAGTCACGTTCCTTTCTTTGTGGGACTCAGGGGTAGATTCAGCCTTCGTGCACCTTGTAAGGCTCAACCTGTCAATGTGACGGATGAAAAGTAGTTCTCCCATCTTGTGTAGGGCGCTCTTGTTCACTTTGTGATTAGAACCTCGTTGGCTGTGAAGGTGCTTCAGGGATTTTATTCATCATTTTTGCTGAGCCTAGTTGTCATAACTGATAGATACTTTTCCAGTTACTTATTAAGAGCAAGATAATAAATGTGTGACATTCTTGATGGGGAAGGGAGCAAAACCTTAAGATTAAAAACTACTTTAGTTACGTACAATAAATTGTAATGTGGGGTTCCATATGTTTCACAATAATGTGTTTTTAAAAAACACATATGAAAATCTAGTAATAAGGAGGATAGAATGAGATAAACAGAAGTTTGTGCATAGCTATAAATGGGTTTTATTTGATTTATTACTTGATAACATTTATAAAGAAATTGTTTAGAAACTGGATATGAGGTCTGTGACATCCACTGTGAATTTAAACTGAGTTAAACTCTAATGTGAAAGACAGATAAGGTAAGTCAGGTAGAATGTAAAGTATTTAAGGGAAGGAGCAGTTTCGTGTGTGTGTGTGTGTGTTTGCATATCCAACACCTAGCATAGTGACTAATACATAGTCACTGAACAAATATTTGTTGAATTAAATATCTCATTTCACTTATCCATTAACAAAATGGCAGCAAAATTCCATGAGAAGAAAAAGCTGTCAAAATGAATTTGCTTGATAAGTTTAAAACTCAGTAAGAAACATAGATATTTCACTTCCCTGCATGTCAGCACATGGCAATGCTCTTGGTGAATGACTTCTTAAACTGTGGCAGGTCAGAAAGGGCTCTGGGGCTCCCATCACCTTCAAAAAAGAGGCAGTCCATCTGAGATCTTGCAGAAGTAACTAGCCATGATGTCTTCTAGGATCATAGAACTCAGATCTGGAATAAACTTTAAGAGATCATTTCATCCAACTCCCTGTTTTACAGATGCAGGAAACCAAGGGTTAGTTGAGGTTAAGGGTCTTACCCAAGGTCACAGAGAGAGTGAGTAGCAAAAGTGGGTTTCAAAGCCTGGTCTCTGACTCCATTTCATTTGCCCATTTCTTCCTTCACCTAACCATTGTACAGCAATGGGGTGTTGCTAAAGAAGGTTATTGATACCACTTACTGATACAATGACAAGATCAGGGTAAGTGATATAGGAACTCTTTACAGGCGAAGGTGGTGGTAGAGAGCTATGTGACTTCCCAACCTCCCTATGCTTACCCCTAGACTAAGGGTTTTTCCCTCCTAGTCAGACCAACACAGCCACCTTCATCTTACAAAAAAAAAAAAAAAATATATATATATATATATGTATATATATATATATATATATATCTGTACTCAGGGAATGCAAATTAATTTTAATATCAGTGAAAGCAAAACATAATTAAGAAGGCAAATTTCAGGTCCAAAATATCACATAATGTATTACAAAGCCAAATGAAACAATTTCTGGATTATTTGCCATTCGGAATGAGCCATATTAAGACTCTACTGAAGTGGATAATGGAAAGCTGGCAATATTTGGAATAAATGGAGATACATTATTTGACCTTTTAAGGATCATTCCAGTTTGATTTTTCTAAAGGAAAACATCTGAGGATCCAGTATGAATAATTCAGCAGGAAGAAGGAGGAGTTTAGAATGATTGCCCATTGGACAGATCTGCACTGAGCTGTATTTATATGTTTGTATGTACATCTACATATAAATGCAAGTGTTTATGTATATAAAAGTAGATCATTGTAAAAGTCTTGTAAATCAATATAAATAGAATATAGGTATATGCTCACATATATGTATAGCATGCATGGATATATACATGTACATGTATGTATATATTATATATATATTTTTTAAGTGGACATAATTTTATTGTTAAGGTTGGCATGTCCTATGAGAAACCTACAATCCCAGACCCTGCAGAAGAACAGTAGAGAGTCTCACAACTCTTTGTCAATAGATGATCCTTTAAAGTCCAGTTGTTGGCAATTAGAAATGCTTAAAAATACTGAAGGTCTTGGGGAGGTCAGAAATATACTTGTGACATTTAAAAAATGGGTATGGCTGCAATCAAATTATAAAAACCATCTTGACAGTTAATGCTAACACAAGAAATAACCAGATGGTAATTGTGTGAAAAAGTTATAGTTCTCAATTCCTAATTGTATTTTTGACAGGAGCATATGCAAACATCTTGTTATTAATATAGCCTCATGAGTCTTGGTGCACACAGCTTGAAATCTGATCAGATTTAATTACCAGCTATTGAATTTCCCAGTCCTGAGATCTTTGAAAAGAGAAAGAGAATTGAGTATGAATTTTTTTAAAAGATTTTTTTAAAAAGAAAAGTTGTTTTCAGCAACTTTGTTACTGCACATAAAGAATGTAACTTCAACAGTTTTGCTTTCTGATGGATTTTTTTCCCTCCAGGTTGTAAAGGTAAACCCAAGCAATCATTTGTTTAGCATAAATAAAAGAGCTATAAACTGTATATATTGTACAATGGAATGGGTGCTGGGTTAGGAGTCATCAATTTGGGTTTTTTTAGCTTAGGTTCTAGCATTATCTTTCTGTCTGAGCTTAAGAAGTCAGTTAACTTTCCTAGCTTCAATTTTGCCCATTGATAAAATGGAGTTGGAAAGAGTTTGAACTATCTTAGGATACCTTCCAGCTATTATAACATTTTATGATTGGCTCTCTCTAGTAGGATAGCCAGGCTGTTGTTCAGTGGCATCCGACTCTTTTCGACCACAGACCATAGCACACCAATGCCGTCAATACTGTGCCAATACTGGGTTTTCTTGGCAAAGATATTGGAGTGACTCGCCATTTCCTTCTCCAGTGGATTATGGCAAACAGAGGTTAAGTGACTTTCCCAGAGTCACACAGCATGTGCAGTTGATTCCCATTATTGGCAAGAATTACAGTCTAGAAAGTCTCCAAAACCCTTTTATTTGTGAATGCTGAACCATTGCTCTTAGCGGTTCCTAAGAGCCTCAGGTCACAACATTTACATTAGAGCTTTCTAGAGCAGCCTCATGCATAGATTGATGGATTTCCTTTCCCTTTTCCTAAATGTAGCATATTGTCCATTCGTTAACATAGAATTCAACGGCCAACAGCGCTAGAACTCGCAGCTGAATGAAACTTATCTAATGCGTATTCTCTCTGTAAAGTTTTCTTGTGCTTAGGAACACTAGACAGCACTTCAATCCGATGCTCAGGGGTCATTTTAAACAATAAAGTCACCCACAAAAAGTACAAAAATGCAAAAACCATGGCACTAAATAGACTGCAAAAAGAATACTTGTTTATCATATGAGATCTGATTTTTTTTTTAAAGTTTGAAATGAGTTTTGCCACCTGAAGTGTCCTGTGAACTCTGGCAAAATCACAGTCTGTAGTTCAGTACAAACAATTCTTATTGACTGCTACAAAATCACCTGCTTGCTGCAGTCCCCTTGGCCAGGCAGCACCTAGTTTGACTTTAACTGGGAACATCCATGTCCCATCACTCAGATTTTATGTCCATGAATTAATGGTAGCCGGAATCTCCAAATAATAAGGATTGACTGTAAGTGTCTGAAGCTGAATATGAGCTCGTATCTTTCAAATTCTAGGTCCAACCCTTTAACCACTACACCATCTAGTTTAAGCATCCCATTCCAAAACTGGTCACCATCATTTCACCTAAACTAAATTGTTTTTTAATAGATAGAAATGCTGATGTGATAAGGATGAAGAGCTCCTAGAGATATATAATAAACTAAAAGGGGATCTGTGTGGATTCATGTAAGATGGGAACCATATTGCAACAGAAGTCTCTCCCTACTGAGGAAGACCTGTAATATCTTCTTTGCTCCTTGGGGGCATCTCCAACTTGTCATTATCAGGTTCTTCATCCTGACAGCACTTCTTAATGGTCTGTCAAAAAAAAAAAAAGATTCACTGGTGGACATCAGAGGTGAAATTCATTTGATAATCTGGAGAACTTTGTTTTCTCAATATATCTGAATTTTCATAAGAGAGTCATCATGGAGACGACTGCATCCATCCTGTCACAGCCTTCACCATCCTTCTTTGTGTACCTGGTCCTGCACATACTTTTCTGAGAAATGGACACATGCAAAAAAGAATGCTATAGAGTAGGATCTACTTGCAATTAAAACTGCATTTGAGTGGTATAGAGGCACCTTATGGAGGAAATGCCACTAGCATCATCCACTCTGATCTTGAGGACCTAGAATGTCTTTAATTCACCTGGCACCTCAGTCAATGCCAATTCCTCTGGGCATTATTGTCAATAGCTTTGACTTCACTCTCATCTGAGCTCCTAGACTTAACGTGTGGGCAGTGGCACAATCAAGAAAAGTCAAGTTTGGGAAGCTTCTAGATCATTTGTTCCAACAGATTAGAGCTAATCTGCCAGCCCTGTGTACAGGGTGCCTATATTCAGGCCCAGCGTTCAATCCTCTAGGTAGACATGATGCTCATAAAATAGTGTCCATTTTTCCATAGCTCCTCCAACATAAGATGGGACAAGGTGAGACCTCAGTCAGCTGAACTAAGTAAGGCCTCCATGTTATCAAGGGAGACTCAAAATGTCTCAAAATACCATGACAAGAAAAAAAGGCTGAAAATTCAAGGAGCAGATTGAGTTAGACAGTCAGTTCATTGGCAGCCCTTGTATCTCCTAATCTAATACTGATCTTACTGGCCAGAACCTTTCCTTCTTAGTCCCTTGGATTTTTGTACCCCAAGGATTCCTGGTTCTGGTTCTGTCTATTTGGCTGTATTCCAATTCAGGTCTTATTCTTTTTTTTTCTCCAGAAAGTATGATTACCCTAGCCCCAATAGGGCAATCGGGGTGATTGCCCTAATTAGGCAATATTCCCTAGGGTAAGGAGTAGAGGGGGGAGGAATATACCAATACTTCACACTGTAGAATCATTTTCAATCTGCAGTCCATTAATCGCTGCCCTCCCACCCCCATGGTCTTTTCACCTGAACTATTGACTAGTAGCCCCTTCCCCAGATTAAGGGGACTAATGAAAGACTAGGCTTTTGTCGTTGTTGTTATGCTGAGGTCTTTTGGTTTTGTTTGGGTTTTGGTAATGGAAGTGGTTTTGGTTTTTCTAACAGGATGCTCTTAAATAAAGTCAAATAAGACCTTAAAGAAGGTATTAAATAAGTCCTGTATTAAAGTCTTCTGCAAGTCCCCTTTCCGACTGTGTTTAGCACTCCTGCCTCTCCCTGCTCATCCTGACTTGATCTACTCACTAGCCTCCAAACCAGTCCTATCTCTTTGCCATAACTCCCAGTGGTCCCCTTACCTAGACCACCTTCCCATGCAAGTAAGTCCCTAGGCACCTTTCAAAGTAATTTCAAGTTCAGATCCACAGTGGTGAACCTCCGTGATTATTGGCTAAAGACATTCAATTCAGTCAGTAAATATGTACTTCCTCTATGCCAGGCACTGATTCAAAGATGAAAGCAGGAAACAGCATTTGAATTGCTGCTAACTTTATTTTGTTGCGCAAACCTTGCCTTGCCTCCCACAGTGATCCTAAGCTCTTTGAGGGAAGTGAAGGACTGTTTATTTTTCCAGAAGTCTAGCCTACATAGCCTTGCAGGCATACAAGGGCAGAAAATATATGTCTATTGTATTTGATTGAATATTCTGTGTTATAATAGGATTTTCCCGAACCCAGACCTGGGACCAGCAGTCTCTAACACCCTGGGACTTTTCATGTCAAAAGGAGAATAAAATAGAAGAGAATCCCTACTCTCAGACTTGATCATAACAAAGAGAATCTCAGAACTCAATGATAATTTGTTTTTTTGTTTCTGTACCAAATGGCATCAGCATAGGTCAATTAGTTTAATGAATAAAACATACAGGCACCCTTCAAGCAATCAGAATGCAGCTGCCTCCCAGATTTCCTCTTAAATTTTGAGATGCACTTTATAGATGGGATATTGGAGTCTATCATGTAAATCTAGGAGGATAAATATATAGCCAAGAGCAGGTATGTCCCTTGGTATCCAGTATGTATAGTGATACTTGGCAAAAGGTCATTAGAGACTATGATAAAATGATTAAACCTTGTTGGTATGAGAGAAATAGACTCTATCCCTGCATTTGTAAGCCAGGGTTGAGGTAGAGGAGTTGTTCTGTTTCGTTGGAGCCTTTTTAAATGAGCCTTAAACTACTGCCTGATTCAGAGCGGAATCTCAGAGATTCTATCTTTGTGGTGGAGGATATAGGGGAAAGGCATTGGAACTGAACCCCTGCCCCCATTCCTATTCACTTCAAAGGTGCCTTTCCAGGAATCTTCACATCATCCTCATTCCTTCTACTTTCCTCAGAGGCTGAGAATAGAATGTGTTTGTATAAAAATTAGTCACCAGTATTCAAGGTTAAATGCCTGTAACAAGCTCCATTCACACACACTCTTCCACTCTTTCCAATGAGCCTTCCCACTTTTTTCTTTTTTCCTTCTTTTTTCTCCAACGTCTTTCTCCTTGAAATCCACGTCTGTCTCTTTATCCATGAAATAGTGTAGTGAATTAATATTATTCCCCAACTAGATACTGATTCAACATTTTAAATCTTGAAATTTGAGGACATCCTTATTTAGTTAGGTCAGTTTTGATGGGATTGTATCTGATGGCAGAGGGTGCGATAAAATGATCCTTTGAAGAATTCATTTATTTCTAGGATTCTGTGACTCTGGGAAGTTGCTTGTTACTTCATAAGAGGTAGCATTTGTGTGTTATGATTGGTGCCTTTCAAGAAACACGCCATGTCAACAACCTCATCTAAGCAACATTTTCTGAGCCATCCTCCATGGCAGTTTCTGCTAATCAATTAATCACTCAAGCAATTATTAAATACCCCTTATATTCCAGATATTGTGATAAGTGCTGGGGGATAAAAATGAAACAAGCTGTGCCCTCAAGCAAGCTTATAATCTAGGGAGGGGGATGACAAATGCACATATAAAGAGATATAAAATATATATACATTTTAAATGCAAGGTAATTTCATGGGAGGGATCAGGAAAATTATTACAAAGGATGGATGTGGCATTCGAGCTGAGCTCTGAAGGGCCCTAGGGATCCTAAGAGGTGTCAGTAAGGAAGGAAATGCATTCCAAGCATGGGACAAAGGCACAGAAATGATGGGGGGATGGAGTGTCATGTGTAAGGAACAGCAAGTAGATCAGTTTGTCTAGAACACAGAATAGGTGAAGGGGAGAATAATGCATAAAAAGCCTGGAAAGGTAGCCTAGAGCTTGTCTTCGTGAAGGGCTTTATGTGCCAAACAGGGGCATTTTGTCTTTTATCTTAGAAGTAGGAGGAAGCCTTGAGTGTTTATTGAGTAGGGGAGAGACAAGGCCAGACTTGTTGTTTAGAAATATCCATCTGGCAGGTAGGGGAGAATTACAGAGACACGAAAGCGGTGAGGGAAGGGACTTAATTAGTTGGCAGTTTGAAATAGTGTAGGTGAAAGGTTAGATGGTGGTTGTACGAGTGGAGAGGAGACAAATATCAGAGATTCTGCTGGGGCTAAAATCAAGAAAGCCTGGAAACTGATTAGATATGGAGGATGACAGAGAGTTACCTGAAGTTGTCCCCCAGGTTGTCAACTGGAGTAACTTGAAAGAACAACAGATGGACAGAAAGATTGGGAAGCTAGGAATTGAGGGGTAAATTTGGGAAGAAATTGGTAGACAAATATTTATTAGGTGTTTTCCTATGCATGGGGACTGTGTTACCAAAGATAATGAGTTCTGTTTAGGACATGTTGAATTTGAGGTGGCCACAGGACACCCATTTCAAAACGTCTAGTAGTTAGCTGGTAATGAATAGAGCTCTGGGCAGCTAGGTGGTACTAAGACAGAACACTAAGCCTGAAGTCAGGAAGACTCATCTTCCAGAGTTCAAATCTGGAACACTTAACTAGCTGTGTGACCTGGACAAAGTCACTTAACCCACTTTGCCATCTGTCAAATGAGCTGGAAAAGGACATGGCAAACCCCTCTGGTCTCTTTGCTAAGAAATCCCCAAATGGGGTCATGAAGAGTCAGATATGACCGCACAGCAGCAGAGCTCAGGAGATAGATTGGGGTTGGATTTGGGAAGTCATCTTTGTAGAGATGGTCATTGAACCAGTGAACAGGGGAAATCACCAAGATGGAGAACGTAGACAAAGAACAGGATCTGAATTGAAATACAACTGACTAGATAGGACCAGAACCAGGAATCCTTGTGGTACAAAAATCCAAGGGGCTAAGAAGAGGATTAATAAATTACACCATAATTAAGGGATGGGGTATGGATGATAAACCAACCAAGGCACCTCAAGAGGAGGGTAGAAGGAGACCTGAGAAAGAGGAGTGTAATGAAAATCTAGGGAGTAGAGGATGGTCAACAGAGAAGTTAAGAAGGATGATGACCAAGAAAAGGTTAAGTGTCTACACTCCTAGCCCTAACATCCATCTGAATGTTGTGATTATTCTGTAGTTACTTATCCATGATGGAGCAATCACTGGTCTTCACTTTTAACAATTAACACATTTGCTTGGTTTTTAAAAAGTTTTATTATTTCCTTTGTTTCTTTGGGTTTTTTTATAGCTCTAACTTGCTTTACTTTTTAAAATACATTTCATGTATGTTGTAAGGTCTGGAATTCTCCTGGTGGGGGAACCCTGTACCTCCCCCATAACAGATTAGATTATAGATAGTAATTTTCATCAATCATTATGTATACTTAGAAACAGGGACAGTTTTCAATCTGGGATGGCTACCAGACAGTTCTGTGGATTTCTTGCTAAAGAACCCCCCAAAACCCCATGGTAATTATAGAAATCAGACAAAGGCAGGAGGAGCTAGAGAGCTCATCATTACTGATTGGTGGATATTTCTGGTTTTCTGCTTGGCAGTTAAGCCAGTGTTATGTCAAAACATGAGTTTGTGTATTGATCCTGTTGTGGTCACATAGTCACAATATTCTTGTTTTGACTTTTATAGGTCATAGTATCTTAAGTGTCTAGACTCAGTGTCTAAAATATAATTCAGTATCTAAGTTTTGATTGTAAACAGGTTGCCATGTTTGGGCTTCCACCTTTCACAGAGTTTAAGTTTTTATGGCTTTTCACTTATTTCTGTATTTTATGGCTTTTTCCCAATCAAGATCCCACAGATATAATTTTCTTTAGATCACAGTCATTTTTTACTACACTCCATGCTGAACCTTTCCTTGTGACAAAGAAAAACAAGTAGAAACACCTGATATTCAAACTTTGTCTAACTTGGTAGTCTCTCCACCTCTCTTCTATAGGGAAGTGTATTTAATTACCTCTTCTCTGGGGCTTTCAGTAATCTTTCAAGTCTTTTGTGTTTATATCACATTTATTTCTAGAAATACTCTGCCTCTTGAACCTACTATCCTTACCACATTACGCCTTCCAAAGAGACCAGCAAGTCCAACCCAAGTGGCAGCTGCCTTTGCTCACACAGGCTACATTCCACTTCTCTACAGAAAGGAGAGAGGTGTGTGTCTCTTGTCACTGTAACTCAATAGTTTTGTTTTAGTTTTGCCCTCTTTTTATTATAGATTCAGAGCTGAAATGGAGCAGAAAGGTGATCAAGGCCAACCCTCTCATTTCCATATAGGAAGCAAAAGAGAGGTTAGAAAATTTACTCAACACCATGCAAGTAGTAAGTGGTAGAGTTGGGGTTTGAACCCAGGTCCTTTGGTTTCCAATCTGGCCCTGTTCTCATATGCCACCCTTTCTTGGATGATTGTAGTAATTGTTTATATTGTTTTATTGAGGTTGCTTAACTCTTCATTGATTCACAGAAATAGTCCCATATGTCTTTGAATTCCTCACTTTGACTGTTTTTTGCAGTGTATTTATTGCATTCATTTGCCAGTTTCTTCATCTATTCCCCAAGGAATGGGCACCCATTTTTTTTCTTTTTTTTTATTACCAAAAAACTTTGCTATGAATATTTGGGCATTTACAGGTCAACGAGTTTTAACTTACCTTTCCTTTGGCTGCATAAGACTGCATATTATCTTGATAATCTGTCCAGTTTCATAAATGGTCCTTGTTAATAACTGTAAAGGACATGTGGAGGTGTTTGGGGTGTCAAGGAGGGCTTGCCAAGCTCTTTTCAGGGCTGCTCATTTACCTTTGGTGTCCACCGTACATTCAGCTCTCACCTATAGGTCCAAGAAGCTGTAACATGCACAGCAGCTACACACTGGTAACCTGTCTTACAGATGGGCTAAACCAGGTTAAGAGCAATCAACAGGTCTCAAACCTGTCAGTGAGTTATGGAGGTGTCTACTCCAAGTATGTGAAGATTTTCCCCCAGTGGAATGGCTAGATGAGACAATTTGTTCCAAAGGCCATGAAGGTGGATGAAATAGATGCTGTGTCAATCACTGAAGACACCAAAATCATCCATGGCAGCCTGGTCCATTGCCAGTCATTTTGGCTTTTGTCTGCCACTGGACCTTGAAGACTCTGGAAGAGAGAGTGAAGCTGAGTACTTTGTGCAACTCTGCCTCACTTAAATCCAATTCACTCATGAGTCAAGACATCACTCTACAATGTCATCAGTCCTCTTCAAAAGCAAAGGACAAACAATAAGAGACACACATGGGACAAATAGTGGTTACTTCAAAGTAACCTTTGTCACATATCTTAGTTAATTTTTGTGAAATAAGTGAATCCATACTGATGAAGTAACACTACATTAAATGCAAATGGCTCCATTAAATGGAAGACTAAAAACTTGAATATTCTTATTCCTATATTAATAGGTCTCTCAAGGATCTTGATGCCTGAGAGTATAGGTTTGATAAATGCTTCATTAGTGCTGGATGTGAAAGGGCACAGGCTACAGTATTTCTTTGCCATCCTAAAGATTGATCTGTATATTGTCGTTGCAGTTGAATCAGTGGTAAAAAACACTTAGCAGGAGCTACTTTGATACTTCTGTTAATCTTGCCCAGCAGTATTCAATTTTCTGGTGGCACCCAATGGAGTATCTCCCTACCATGTTGGAGCTATTACAGTAGCTCACATTTCTCCGAGATGAGACGAGCTAAGGGAGTACCAACAGCTTCACCTTGTTGATGATCTCTGTTCCACACATCCATCAGTTTGAAAATATTGCCATTCCTTTCTTTCTGTCACAGGTTGTAAAATGATGAGGCCCTTCTCATTCCTTGATTATTAGACTTGAGCTCTGCTGCTAATAACCATCTATTCGTCATGGTATAATTGAAAATGGCAGCCCTAATTATACCACTTTGGCAAAGAAGAGTAAACAAGGGAAGCGTCACGACTTAACATCATCCAGCTGTCGATGGCCACAATGTGCACTGGCAACACATCATTGTAGCTCTAACAGAGGATAGAAATGCTGCAACAGGTAATTCACCATCAGGGTCACAGTCACAATCCAGACTTCCTCCCTAGCTCAGTGATTGAATTGAACTATGATCTTAGGAAAATTGCTTAAAATATCTGTCCCTCGGAAGTTAGCTATAAAAATGGTCAGTGCTGTGCCCTGGATGGATGTGAGGCATCTTAGGAAGTGCCATGAATCCTTTTGGCTTGTGTGGTGTGATTTGGTAAATCACCGAAGTACTAGCTGCCAGGGTGCAAGAAAGACATAATGGACCATGGAGACGCTCTAGAAATGGACAATTGGAATTCTCAAGGATATGGAAGCCTTCTTAAGGGAAGAGGACATTTGGAAGGACGAAAGCCAAAAGTGAATGTGACTGAAGTCTGTACACGAAAAGGAGACAACCACAGACAACTCTAACCAATCCCATAATACCAGGAAACACACTTTAAAGTTTAAAAGAAGTAGATTTAGGACCCATAAAAAGATGATATATTTTACACAGTAAGAAATAAACATATGAAATGCGTTATCATATTCGATGCTAAAAACACCTAACATGATTCATTCAACATATTGATTAATCTAGCCAAAGAGTATTAAATTATTGTGACTATATAGTGGGATGATGGAGTTTGAGGAAGGAAGATAGCCCATCTTCTCTGATGGCTACTCCTATAATGATCTAAGAGGAATGCTGGATTGAGAAGTGATTGGGAAATTGAAGGAGAAACTACAATGGATCATTTTCCCTGATGAAGGTCATAAATTTAATCATAGACAGATGACCTGGGCAGGAACAGGGGAACAGCAGCATATTGTAAGGGACAAGGGTGGCATTGGAGAGGACCAGGGACATGAACTCAGCTAAGAACTCTGAATTAAGCCAGCAGGTGGGGACACCCTGAGCATATGATAGAATCAGTACTCTACGAAGACCAGTAGCACAGGGTCTCCCAAGGGACCCAAGAATTCAGACTTAGTACCCAGAATCTCAAGTTGCCAGGACAGTGCAAGGGGAGCATCTTTCTAGCAAGGAAAGCTCACAGACAGCCCCTAGAACTCTCAATGAGGCCAGCAGTATCATGACTTCCCAGAGCAGATAACTGGAAGAAAACCTAAACAAACAATATTAAAAGCTCTTATGAGACCAGAGATGCCCAAGACATAAAACCAGAAAAGATAACTCCAAAATACCTACAAGCAAAGTCTCAAAGAAAAAGCACAGCTTGCTGTCAAGATCAATTAGTTTTCTTAGAAAAAATCATGTCTGGGGGAGGAGCCAAGATGGCAGAGTAGAAAGACTCACGTATGCTAGCTTCGAATCCACAGCCCATAAATTTCCTGTTAAAAGAACTCCCCACAAATTCTGGAGCAGAGCAAGTGTGCACCAACGCAGTGGAAGAGATTTCCATTCCAGAGAGCGTTGGAAAGCCATCCCCAGGGGTCTGTCACGCTGCGGACAGCGGAGTCCACCCCTGTGCTGCCTTGGCCCTGCGGACCCAGAGGAGCTGATCTGAGCAGGCTTCAGGGACGGAATTTCCAGGTGGCCGGGAAGGTTCCTCCACCCACAGATGCTACAGGTCAGTGAGAGAGACGTCTGGGCTGGCCAAGAGGGGAGCGGGGTGCCTCCGTGACTCAGGCCCCCTCGGGAGGCAGTGGCAGAGGGAGTGGCAGAGGCAGCGGTGGCCCAGGACTCCCCGAACAGGAAGGAGCTCCATTACTGAAGGCCTCTGCATAAAGCCCCTGAGGGAACTGAACCTGGGAGGCGACCCTGCCCCCACCCCAGCACCAGAACTTAAGCTTACATTGAATAGCAGCCGCTCCTGCCATGGAAAGCCCTGAGGCTGGGAAGTAGCATTTGAATCTCAGACCCCAAGCACTGGCTGGGCAGATCTAGGCAGGGGTGGAGAGGAATCTCAGAAGTCAAGTAACTGGCTGAGAAAAATGCCCAGAAAAAGGAAGCAAAATAAGACCATAGAGAGCTACTTATTTGGGGAAGAGATGTTCCTTCCTCCCTTCATTTCTGATGAAGAAGTACAATGCTTGCCATCAGGGAAGGAAGTGGAGGTCGGGGCCTCTCTATCCCAGATATCTAAGGTGGATGTCCGGTGGGCTCAGGCCATGGAAGAGCTCAAAAAGGATTTTGAAAATCAAGTTAGACAGGTGGAGAAAAAACTGGGAAGAGAAATGAGAGAGATGCAAGAAAAGCATGAAAAACGGGTCAATACCTTGCTAAAGGAGACCCAAAAAAATGCTGAAGAAAATAACACCTTGAAAAATAGGCTCACTCAATTGGCAAAAGAGGTTCCAAAAGCCAATGAGGAGAAGAATGCTTTCAAAAGCAAAATTAGTCAAAGGGAAAAAGAGGTTCAAAAGCTCACTGAAGAAAATAGTTCTCTCAAGATTAGAATGGAACAGATGGAGTCTAATGACTTTCTGAGAAACCAAGAAATCATAAAACAAAACCAAAGAATGAAAAAATGGAAGAGAGTGGGAAATATCTCATTGGAAAAACAACTGACCTGGAAAATAGGTCCAGGAAAGACAATTTAAAAATTATGGGACTACCTGAAAGCCATGATCAAAAAAAGAGCCTAGACATCATCTTGCATGAACTTATCAAGGAAAACTGCCCTGATATTCTAGAACCAGAGGGCAAAATAAGTATTGAAGGAATCGATCACTGCCTGAAAGAGATCCAAAAAGAGAAACTCCTAGGAACATTGTGGCCAAATTCCAGAGTTCCCAGGTCAAGGAGAAAATGTTGCAAGCAGCTAGAAAGAAACAATTCCAGTATTGTGGACATACAATCAGGATAACTCAAGATCTAGCAGCTTCAACATTAAGGGATCGAAGGGTGTGGAATAGGATATTCCAGAAGTCAAAGGAACTAGGACTCAAACCAAGAATCACCTACCCAGCAAAACTGAGTATAATACTTCAGGGAAAAACTGGTCTTTCAATGAAACAGAGGACTTTCAATCATTCTTGATGAAAAGACCAGAGCTGAAAAGAAAATGTGACTTTCAAACGCAAGAATGAGAAGAAGCATGAAAAAGTAAACAGCAAAGAGAAGTCATAAGGGACTTACCAAAATTGAACTGTTTACATTCCTACATGGAAAGACAATATTTGTAACTCTTAAAACGTTTCAGTATCTGGGTAGTTGGTGGGACTACACACACACATACACATATATGCACACACACCTTCATGCGTGTGCGTGCACACACATACACACATGTACACACACACAGACAGAGAGCACAGAGTGAATTGAATAGGATGGGACCATATCTTAAAAGAAATTAAGGTAAATGGTGAGAGAGAAATGTAGTGGGAGGAAAGAGGGTGAAATGGAATGGGGTAAATTATCTCTCATTCAAGAGGCAAGCAGGAGACTTTTTAGTGGAGGGAAAAAGAAGAGAGCTGAGAAAAAAAACGTTTACCCTCATCACATTCGACTAAAGGAAGGAGTAAAATGCACACTCATTTTAGTATGAAAACCTATCTTACAATACAGGAAAGTGGGGGAGAAGGAGATAAGCAGGGAGGGAGGGATGATGGAAGGGAGGGCAATGGGAGAAGGGAGCAATTTGAAGTCAATACTCAGGGAGGGACAGGATCAAAAGACAGAATAGAAACAATGGGGGGCAGAATAGGAGGGAGGGAAATATAGTTAGTCTTACACAACACGACTGTTATCGAAGTCATTTGCAAAACTACACAGATATGGCCTATATTGAATTGCCTGCCTTCCCAAAGGGAATGGGTGGGGACGGAGGGATGGGGAGAATTTGGAACTCAAAGTTTTAGGAACAACTGTTGAGTATTTTTGTTGCTACTAGGAAATAAGAAAATACAGTTAATGGGGAACAGAAAGTCATCTGGCCCTACAGGACAAAAGAGAAGATGGGGAGAAGAGAAGGGAGGGACGATAGAAGAGAGGGCAGATTGGTGATAAGGGAAATTAGAATGCTCAGTGTATTGGGGTGGGGGGAGGGGATAAATGGGGAGAAAATTTGGAACCCAAAATTTTGTGAAAATGAATGTAAAAAGTTAAATAAATAAATTTATATTTTAAAAAAAGAAAAAATCATGTCAGGGTTTTAAAATGAAAATTTAAATTATGTAAATGAAGTGAGAATGATAAAGGGAAGAACTGAAGGAGAGACTTGGAAAAAGAATTAACAGGTTAGCATAAGAGGTATAAAATCTCGCCCAGCTAACAAAATTCCTGAAAATTAAAATAGACTAAATAGAAGTTAACAGCTATGAGATAACAAATATTAAAATAAAGTAAAAAGACAGAAAAATAGAAGAAAGTATGAAGTGTCTCATATAAAAAAGTGGCCTGGAAAACAGATCAGTGATGTACGTGAAAGCCATGACCAAAAAACCCCTGAAACACAAAAAACCCTAGACATCATATTTCAAGAAATCATGAACGAAAGCTGCCTAGATCTTTTAGAGCCAGAGGGCAAAGTGAAACTAGAAAGAATTCACTGATCGCTCCCTGAAAGAAATCCCCAAATGAAAACTCTTGGGAATACCATAGCCCAGATACAGAGCATCTAGGTTAAAGAAAAAAATACTACAGGCACAGAAAGAAATAGTTCAAATACCAAGCAACCACATTCAGGATCACACAAGATTTAGCAACTACTACTTAAAGAAGTAAAAAGAATGGAATACACTAGTCCAAAATCCAAAAGAAATAAGTGCACAACCAAGAAGAGTTTAACCAGAAAACTGAATACAATCCTATGGGGGGAAATGGATCTTTGATGAAAGAGAAGATTTCTAAGCATTCCTAATGACTTTGTCTTTCAGAAATGAATTAATTGATTAGAAACTTTTCCTCCCAACAGAATGCTGACCTTTATTCATAAAAGAAAAATAGGATGTCAATTTGTTTTATGACCAATAGATTCCTTTGAATAGAGACAGAAAAAATAGACATGATAAGCTTAATTTACAAAGTTCTTTAAATTTCTCTAATATACGTTCTCTACAACAACCTAGTGAAGTAAAGAGTGCAAGGGTTATTATTTCCCTTTCACAAATGAGGAAGCAAGTCCTGAGTGAGGAAAGACACAGATAAGAAGCAGCAGAGTCAGGAAATGCCTCCAAATCTAACTTCCTTTCTTTTTAAAAAAGTATTTATTTGTTTTTAGTTTTTAGCATTCACTTCTATAAGACCTTGAGTTCTAAATTTTTTTTCCCTCCCTCCGCTTCCCCTTCACCAAGAAGGTATGCAATCTGATGTAGGGTATACATGTACAATAATATTAGACCTATTTCCACATTTGACTGGAAGCTTTTGAAATCAGAAATGTCAGAATAAAGAGAAATGTAAAACAGTAAACGCAAACAGTTAGAAAGGACATTACAAAGTTGGAATTCTTGCCTTCTAAGGGAAAGGGTGGAAGTGGTTCAAGCATCCCCTAAAAACCTTAATGTCATTGGTGTCATAGAATTAGTCAAATATGATGAAGAACCCGGGAGAGATTTTTATTTTGTTTGATGATCTTAAAGAAAAAGGGAAGTGGGGATGGGGGTGGAATGATACACTAAGGGAGAAAAGAGGAGAAATGGGAGAGAGACAACTCGCATAATCAGAGAATAAGTAGAAATCTACACAAACAAGAGACATATAGTAACACATACAGTTTTGGAAATGACCAGTGTGGGGATTTGTTTTCCTTGAGTGTGAATTTGTGGTTTATTATGGTTGCAGAAAACTGCCTTCTTCCCACACCCCATATCCCCTGTGGGAGGTGGGGGAGAGAGAGAGAGATGCTTGTTAACTGAAAAAAAAAATTGATTAAAAGAAGGAAAAAATTATTGTGGTCATAACAAACAAAACTGACAAATAATTGTTCTTGTCCAGTTTGAGCTGGCTTTGCATTTTTTTGCTCAGACTTTTCCAAGAAAAGTATAGTGTTCGAAGTATAGGTGATACAGGTTAAAAATATAAATTACTCAAAGAATCAGATAAATTCATAGATGATAGCTTCCTCATGGGAAATACAAGGAAATTGCTCCTTGATGCCAATGCCGTAGGTAGACTCTTGGGTTGCATGGACCATCAAACTGACCTGACCCAATGCGGTCATTTTTATTATTCCAGCTGATTGAATGGTGCCCTTTGGCACCTAAAGGTTGAATATGTTCCCAAAGTGTTTCACTATCAAAGCACAGAATCTGATCCATAGTAAAATTAATATCCATCATTTTCCCATGGAGTGTTACAAGGCCTAAAGCTTTTAACTTATGACAACATCTATATTGTTGTGGTTTGTCCTACATTATTGAAGAGGACTGTGACATCAGGAAGGTGATGTCATGACTTGCAGGTGAATTGGATTTAAATGAGACAGGGCTGTACAAGGTCACCAGCCTCACTTTCTCCTCTGGAGCCATCTGGGTTCAGTGGCAAGATATAGATCAGGACGATTGGAGATGGCCTCCATGGCCATATCTATGTGCTGCCAGATGAATGTTCTGAGAAAGTAAGGGAGCATCTTACTGTTGGAACTAGACTCCATTATTTGATTTTGGTCTCTCACTGGGGTCAGTCAATTGCATTGAGTGGCTTGCATTTCTAGGCTGATTATTTGGTAATCACTTCTTAAGACAATTCAGAAGATATCAAGGAAAGGGTGACAGTTACTTTCAGGGATATCGTGTTGGTTATTCCTGAATAGTGTGGTGAGTTGAACTAGAGTACTTTCTAACTGCAGATTCAGGTATGTGGCCAGTTTGGGCCAACTGCTGGATGGATTGAAAGTTGATTTTTATCTTCAGCCAATCAAGAAATACTTACTGAGCTGCTACTGTGTATGAAACCTTTTGAGGGATACAAAAATGGTATAAAACAACAGTTTCCATCCCTAAGGAGGGAAAAGAGAATAAAGAGAGTATTCATCCATAGTGTGAATTCCATACTAAAGAGAGTATTCACATGTAGAAAGATAACTAGTAAGAAATATAAGACTTTGTAATGAGTGTCCAATGAGTTCAGAAAAGGGAAAGATGACTTGGTTCATCTGAATGGACAGAAAAGAAAATTCATAAATGAGGTGAGACAGGCCTTGAAGGATGGGTATAGAACTGCCTTTTCTTTGTCCTTAAGGTTAATTCTCATTTTTTTGTTTGCTTACTTTGTTTTTAAGTAACTTGAAAGGAGACTTAACTATTCCCAAGTGGTTGGTTTGTTTAGAAAACAAAATTTAAGAGGATATAGGAATTGACATCCTACCTAGCTATGTGACCCTAGACAAATCACTTAATTTCTCTCAGTCTCAGTTTCCTCATTTATAGAAAAGGGGGAAGGGTTTTAACCTTGATGGCCTGTAAGTTCTCTTTCAGCTTTCAGTCTATAATCCTTTGAACTTCTGAGGAAGCTTATGAGAGTGATGCATCATTCAGTGTTTGGTGGGTGGGGATGAATGATTATCTAAGGACAGAGATTTGCAGTTGGCTTCTGTGTTGGTTGGGTACACCCAGTGGTGGTATGTACACATGACCCAGCTTTATCATCTCAAGTGTCCAGATATGCATACTCAAAGCCAAATCAACTCCCAATCAGTGACATGGCAAATATTTTCTTCTATAATTCTCAAGGGTTCTGCCTTGAGTTATGATTAATGTGCCATGTGTAAAAAGTATCAATAAAATAATTTAGAAAGAGATATGACTGCTTTAATTGAATGTGCTGCATATAACCTAATTATCTAGCAAGAAGATTGAAAAATTCTCAATATTCCGAATAATGAAAAAACACATTTTTCCTTTAGAAAGAAGGCCCAGGACCGGCCTATTATGATGTGAAGGGATCAAAGATAAATCCTATTACATCCTGTTTCCAGTCAAAAGTGCCTAGATTTCTGCCAATTCGTTCAGTGAGTATTGGAGAAAATAGTGACCAGTGGAAAAAGACAGGGCTCTGTGAAAGGGGCAGCTTTAGTGACCAATGTAGTGTGAGAGGTTCAAAGAGTAGTGATTAACCCTCCCCTAAGTGGTCTGATGAGGATAAGGGACTGGATGACTTCTAATCAAATAATCAATCCATTAACCAGGAAGTATTCCCTACCATATGCCAGGTACTATGCCTGGTGCCAGAGATGTAAGTACAAAGAATGAAATAATCTCTATTTTCAATAAGCTTATATTTTAATAGGGGAAATGACATGTCCATGTAAAAGTATATACAGCATAAATATGAAGTTAATAAATACAAATATATACAAAGGAGTTAAAAACAACACAGTTTGAGAGGGGGGACAGCAGGACTTGCAGGAATTAGGAAAGGCTTCATGTAGAAGACAGTGTTTAGATGTCCCTTGAAGGAAAAGGGAGACACTTTGAGACAGAAGAGAAGAGGAATAGGGGACGGTTAGTACAAAGACTGAGACAGGAGGAACAGAGAGAAAGTGAGTTAGGCTTTGGGGTTAGGTATGCCAACCTAGCATAGACTCAGGAATGGCCTTGAATCCAGACACGCTGTATTTTCATTTCCCCAAAATATTCCCAGCCAGAGTGGTTAAAAAATAATGTTTCAGAGCACTAGCTTTGGAATCAGGAGGACCTGAGGTCAAATCCCATCTCAAATACCTGTGGAACCCTGAACAAGTCACTTAGCCCAGATTACCTTTTATAATACAGGAAAAAGTAACACATCACATTTTTTAGCAATGCCAGTCTGACTTCCACTTTGGATTTCATTTAATTCAACAGTGTTCCTTACAATGGATTAGCTGATATATGTGCCAGTTCTTTAAATTTTCTAAATGTTTTCAAATCTATAATCTCATTTTATGGATTTGAAAATAGGTTTTTCTTATATACATTTAAAATACAGAATCTTAGAGTGGGAAGGGATCTTAGAGCCTCAGACCATCTAGTACAAATTCCTTTCATGAATTAGGTACAAAGACCCAGAGAGATCCATCATCCTGGCAGAGCTAGTTCTAGTACTTAGATCTCCCGACCTGAATTCTTTTCTTTCCCCACTTACATCTTTATTAAATTAAAGCACTTGTTATTTCAAGAGAAAAATAATAGGTTTTATTCAGCTTTTCTCCTACCCTTTGCCTGTTCAAATTCCAATGAATCTTCAACTTTTCAGCTTCCAAATGATGTTTTTTGTGTGCTACTGAGAATCTGCAGTTGTGGTTCATTCCCAAGAGAATAAGGGGAAAGGGGGTGAGGAGAAAAGTATTTATTAAGCACCTACTGTGTGCCTGGCATTGTGCTGAGTAACTCACAATATCAAATATTATACAAATACACATACATGTATCAGAAGACTTGAGGGCTTACAGCTTTTGGTGGGCATGGGGAATGGATCCTCTTTTTCAGGTTGGTGGGATCAACCACCTACATTTTTTTCCCATGATAAAATAAGATATTGCCTTCCATGTTTCATAAGCACTCCACTGAGTTTTGGTCTTTCTTTTAAGGGAGCAAAGTGACCTTGTGGATGGAGTATTGGGCGTGGAGGCAGCTGAGAAATTGTTTGACCATTTTCCAGTCATGTCCGACTATCTGTGACCCCATTTGGGTTTTTTTTGGCAAAGCTACTCGACTGGTTTGCCATTTCCTTCAGCTCATTTTACAGAAGAGGAAATAGAGCAAACAGGGCTAAGTGAATTGCCCACGGTCACACAGATAATTAAGTGTCTGAGGCCAGATTTGAACTCAGGAAGATGAGTTTGACTCCAGGCCCAGTGTTCTATCCATTGTGCCATCTAACTGCCTCTAGGCAGGAAGACCCGAGTTCAAATTTACTACAAAAGAATTAAAGAAAGATAGGGATAGGGATAGAAACCTAAGGTTTCTAGAAATTAAAAGCTAAACTATTCAGATGGATGTCAGTCTGATGAGAAGTATTTGATTAGGAAGTTA